>JAPYZL010109042.1:0-27907 GCA_030522825.1 Platygaster orseoliae
AAAATGAAATCGAGTATAACGGTAACCTTTCTCCTTTCATCTCATTATAATTTTGTATGTATGCCAAAAAAGTCAGATTAGAAAACTTATTACGGTCTATCCGACAATTTAATATTATTTTTTGTTGCGCTGTTTTTCAATATTAATCAAGGTACTAGGTTATACATACCATACCTGAAAGTTGCAAGAAAAAAACAAAATTTTAACGAATTTTTTTGTACTATACTACCGTACAACCTTTTGTTTATTTTTTTTAAGTTTTTTTTTAATAAGGTTTCATTTTTTATGACTATTAACCAAATTCACGTAATTGTTTCCAAAATTTACATAAATATTTATTGTGTATTGATTATGTGTATTTTTAATGTGTATAGACAAAATTAACATTCACAAGTATTATAAATTTATTTAATTGATTTTTTTTTAATGTGCATAAGTTGAATTAATTGAAAATTATTATTCTAATTTAATTTCACCTCCAAATCACATTTCATTTTTTATGACTATTAACAAAATTCACATAACTTTTTACCAATATTACAATTTTCTTTAAATTATTTGTTTAGAAACGTACATAAATTGATTTAATTCAAGATTATAATATTATTACAATACTATTTCACCTGTAAGTCGGATTGAGTGTTATAACAAAATTTACATAATTATATACAAATATTACAAATTAGTTGATTAAATTAAATTTTTACAAATGTACATAAATTGATTAAATTTATAATGTTTTTACTATACAATTAAACAAGTAAGTCGGATTTTTCACATTTTTATTTGCATAATTTTCCATAAATGTAGTTGGACATCTGTAACGTGTTTCGAATTTCAATTATAATTATTAAATATAAATTTTTATCTCATTTTCAAACATCAATTTTTTTATTTTTTATTTACAAACATCATACCTCATCTGCCTGTAACAAATAATATATAACATAGATAAAAACCTAGACTTCACATTTGTATTTTTGTATTCTTCGGGTAAAAGCTCACTTTGGTTTCCGGGCGAGAAAAAGTGGTTAAGAAAATTATAAAAATGCAAAAAAAGGTGTTTTCGAAAGAGGAGATTTTTTTTATATTTAATAATTAAAAATTCATTAAACTTTCTACCTCGCGTACAACCAACCTCATGCGGCATTGTTGTGTGTATGTCACCACAATCACTGCGCTGTTCACTTGACACTGCTTGATACATAACCACACTTTCTCTACACTATAAACAAACAATTTTTTAAACAATTTTTACCATTTGTTGCGTTTCACGTTACGTCCATATACCGGCATCGCTTTATTTTTCGATTCTGAACACTTTTCGGCTTGGCAATAATTTCAAATCGTCGAAAATTGGCGATTCCAAGGTACTTTATTTTTTACTATTTTCAGTTATTAACAATTCAAAAAACACTATTTTTAACACTATTTCCAGAAACTATCTTCTCTTTCTAAAACACACCCTTTTTTGATTTTGATTTTTTTTTACTCCTTTTTTTGGCCCGGAAACCAAATTGAACTTTTACTGATTACGGATTGTTACGGACAACTAACTGTCATTGGCATAGGCACTGTAAACATGCTCCGGGCCCCTGGTACGGGCTCCAGTTTGTCACTTTTATTTTTATTTTTGTTCATTTAAAATATGTGAGTATTCATATGAATTTTTTTTATAAGTTTTGATATCTCCTTTTTAAACAGTATAATACATAGAATAATAATCATTTTGTTGGGCTTTTGCTTTTTTTTCTGTTTTTCGAACCGGGCCCCTAAGGGTCTAGTTACGGGCGTGACCTTACGCCATCTCTTGAAAAATCGTTGTGATGCACATTTTTCTTAAGGAAACTATATCTTTTTTAACTAACTAACTAACTTATTTAACTAAAAAACTATATATATATTTCATTGTTTCATCAAGTTTTAGTATTGAAAAGCCAAATCGTTGAAAACCGTCTGCTTTCGCGCAGATATTCAAATACGCGACGCTTATTGGTCAGTGAAGTATTAATATTGAGAAAGCGGGAAAATGATGCGCAGAGGCTAATACTTAGCGTAAAGATACACGTGGCATCTATTTTCTTATCCTGTACTACTCGACAAGAAAGTTCTGCCGAATTTTGTCAATCATTAAAACGTAATGTTGTAATGACAGACCTACAAATATTTAATATCTAAGTAATCGTGCAAGTAAAGAAGAAAATTCATGTACGTATAGGAAAAGTAGATCGAAAAAATTTATTTCAAAGATAGTTCTTAGACATAAATTCTAGCATACAAATATTTTTATGCACTGTTAAATTGAGAAAAAGGCCTTATTACAATCATTGCTCTGAGAAAAACGGCTTGGCGGACATCGAGAGACAGGTACAATAAAATCGAAGAGAGTGACAGGTGCGGCTGTAAGAATAAAAACAAAGATCGGGCAAAATATGCTTTACCCGGCACAATCGAAAAAGTAGAAATGCAAATCACTGAGCGGTAGAGGCGTTGGCGAAAGCTAATATCAGTCAAAGACGCCGTACTCGCAGCTCGGATAGCGGTCAAAAGAGTAGGTGGGAAAAAACGATTGCGCGTGCCGTGAATAATACCTGTACGAAAAATTGCTGGCGCTATTCCACTGTTACCAATTTTCGCGGCTCTTTCAGCTACAAGAGCTATTAGCGGTGGAATTTCTAACATTGATAAAATCATGAACGAGGCGAAAAACGCGTCAAAATATCTCGATGAAAATATTAGACATGATAAAAGCTTAGAAAGCATCGAGCTCGGTAGGAGATTATTTCTCAACCCATATTGTAAATATAATTTCTAAGGGAAAAACGAAAACTTTGTCACTGTAAAACTACCACAACGAGCTTTGAGTAACCTTGATTTATTGCGATTCGAAACAATTTTAAGCATTTCACATTTAGTATACATAAGAGATAATTTACCGTGAAGAAAGCCATTGATTCGAAAGTCAACGATCATTAACTTGGATCAGAAAAATAATCCGGGCACTCAATGAACGTGTTACAGAAAAGTGGGAGTCGTGGTTACGTACGGGAAACTTCCCCCACCAAGTTAACTTATTAAATATTTGAGATTATCAAAAATATACTACAATGACGGCAGTTATCAAAATTCTAAATAATTCATCTGCGGTCATTTGTGCTTGAAATTCCTCGCCAATCAAATAAATAAATACGCGCATTACTCATACGTTATGAGTATCGCTTGCGAGTCGTAATGGGTGAAAACTTTATTTTCACTCTCCCAAGAACCACGACAACCTTGGATGCGTACTATTACCCTCCTATAGAATCAAAAAGAGCTACAAACTATTCCCTCAATTCCATAGAATTCATTTTTTTCATTCAATTCCATAGAATTCATTTTTTTCATTCAATTCCATAGAATTCATTTCATTTCAACTTGAGCGGGCACGACAGCCATCTCGTCATCAAGCAGATCGCTCAATGCGTCCAGGAACAAGTCGTCTTGAATCCGTAAACGATGGAACGTTACATCTCGTTCACAAAATACATCAAGGACCGCAAGATTTCTTTGCGGTTCATCGACTCTTTGCGATTCATGGGGCTTCATCCCTGAATAAACTCGCTTCATACCTGGAAGATGATAAGAAAGTAAAGAAGGATAAAGAAGGAATTCGCGGACCACGGTGCCGACCATCTCAAACTTCTGATGAAGAAAAGTAAATTCTCGTACGAGTACCTCGACCCTTGGGAGAAACTCGACGAACCAGACTTACCACCGCTGGGCGCGTTCCACAGCACCTTGATCAACGTGGATGTATCGACAGTACTCCAACGCGCAAACCGTGTGGCAGGCTTTCAGGATTCCGACGCTCGACGAGTACTCGGATCTCTATCTCAAAACCGATGTACGTGATGAACCTACTAATGAACCTAGATGAACCTAGATGAACCTACTCTTGGCCTATGTTTTCGAGAACTTCCGCAACAACTGTCTACAGGCCTACGATCTCGACCCCGCGCACTACTACACCACACCAGGGCTCAGCTGGGATGCGATGCTCAAACATTCGGGCGTGCAGTTGGAGTTGCTTACCGACATCGACATGTTGTTTGTCGAACGCGGTATTCGAAGAGGCATCTCCGAGTGCAGCAATCGATACGCGTAGGCGAATCATCCCTACAGGCGTGATTATGAACGAGACGAAGAACATGAACACTTGGGGTACTACGATGTAATTGTGTAACTTGTATGGATGAGCGATGATGCAATATTTACCGTATGGCAGTTTTGAGTGGGTGGAAGATTTCTAACAAGATTTCAAGTGGGATGTTGCTGACGATTGGCGCGAAGGTTCTCGAGTACCCGGAAAACGTCCACGATGCTCATAACGACTTACTATTTTGTCCCGAACGTAAAGTTTCACCGGATTCAAAAGTCGCGAAACTTTTAACACTCGAACCGAAAACCCGTTACGTAATACACTACAGAAATTTGAAACAAGTCTTGAAGCATGGACTTAAATTACAAAAAATTCATAGAATTCTGAAATTCAAACAATCTGATTGGTTAAAATCTTACATCGACTTAAACAGCACATGCGCAAAACTGCGAAAAATGAATTTGAGGAAAACCTTTACAAACTTATGAATAACGCGGTTTACGGCAAGACCATGGAGAATGTTTGCAAACGTATAGACGTCGAACTCTTGATGAAATGGTTAGATCGTTATGGTGCCTACATCGGGTTTTGCGTACTAGAATTGTCTAATCTGGGCCTTTATTCATTCCACTACGATTTCATGAAACTAGCGACTAATGCGAAAATCATTTATAACTACTGACATTGACAGCTTGATATACGGAATACGAAATTTAGATCCGTATACGTGAAGAAGGAAAATACCGACCGTTTTGACACTTCCGACTATCCCGCTAGAAATCAATTTAGTATCGAATTGAAGAACAAGAAAGTCGTGGAACTGATGAAGGATGAATGCAATGGGAGAATCATCACCAAATTCGTTGGCTTAAGGAGTAAGATGTACAGTTTGCGTGTCGAAGGTGTAGATAAAGTCAAGAAAGCAAAAGGTGTCAAAACGTCGGTTTTTAAAAAGACAATCGATTTCAACGATTATGTGTATTGTTTGTGTGTGGATGGTTTGGAGCATCGAGTTCAACATTTATTTCGTTCTCGTTTACACGTGATTGAAACAATCAAACAAAACTCGCGTTGAATCCGTCGGATGACAAGAGAGAGTCATTATCATATGAGACAATGAAATGGAATAAGATTTCGTGAGAAATTGTATATAAAATTGTATATATAACAGTGAGTCTAGGATAGATAAGGGTTTATTGAGAAATCGTATATTAGGGGGCTCAACACAAAACTATGAATAGCCGATTAGGTAGATCGTTGACTAGGCCTACTTGGGATACAACGCGTTATGAATTCTACCATTCTATTTATGTAAGGGCTCTGGTAGTACGGAAATGAATTCAATAAACACATGTGTACAGGTTTTATTCAAAATTAACGTTTATTGATGACATGTATGTTCATTTATCCAATTATTATGAGTATTATCGAAGCCTGACAATTTTACAAACAATTTATTTCCACGTCTACGCAACACTTTCGACGACGATTTTCGACGACATTTCACTTTGGCGAGTTCTTCAGCGTAGAATCCTCCATCGATGGGTTGATCTTGATATTCTTTGAGTTTGTACGTCGTAAAGTGTGTTGGTTTCACGGCAGTGATTGTGAATATTTCCGTATCTAATTGGGTGTGAATCTCTCTCAAGAACATGTTTGTACTTGCTGATCCGCACTTTGTCGCCGATCTTGAACTTGCGCTTCTCTTTCTGATGCTCGGTGTGGTAAACTTCACGGAGCAGACGTTTCATCAGCTAATTCATCTTCATCTTAATTGTTCGATGCTGGGTAGGTAGCGTTATAATCTATCATTAAATCAGGTAAGATGTTGATCCATTTATAGTGTCCTTGGAGGAAAAACCGCTTCCACATTTTGCTCTTGAGTGTGCGATTGAAGCGTTCACAGATTGATGCCTTCATGCCGCTGAATGTACTTGTTGATTTCATGTTGCTTCATGAGATCCAAAAGTCCTTGTTGTGAAACTCTTTGCCTTGATCAACATGTAGATTCTTGGATCGACGATTTTTCAACACAGTCTTCATGGCGGCGGTGATGTCGGGTCCGTTTTTCGATTTTATATGGACGGCCCATGCGTACTTTGAAAAGTTATCAATGACGCTGAGCAGAATCTCCACTGTGTTGCTCATTCAACGATGGTTTAAAAATTAGCTTCTTCTTTCACTTCTCTCTTAATTTCAACCTCTCGTTTCGTCAACGATTGGAGTGGATCGATGATGGATTTGGATGATGGATGAACACTTCTCGCACAAAGGTCTCCACAGCAGCTCTCCCACGTTTAAGCAGACGATGTTTGCGGCGAATGGCTTCGCTAGCTTGCACGATGTGACGTAGCACATCTTTACGTCCATCTACTTCCAATGTTTAGACAACACTGACGTAGTCATCGCAAATCACCTTGCAATCGAATCCTTTCCTGTAACGACTTCGTTCACTATCCTTGTCAATAACTATTAATCCATATATTTATCACTCAAACATGCTGCACACAAATCTCGAAATTGTTCGAACGTCATGTCAGTATTTACATGATCGTTGTAAATATGTTTCAAGTTTATAGCATCTTGACGAAACAGTACGAACATATTAGCGTTACCTCGCACCAAGTCACTGCAACAGAGAAAAACTAATAAATGGTTGACAAAAAATTATCACGGCATTCCTTGGGATGCTGGCAATGTGCCTTACGACGAACTCAACCAAGAGCTACAAGATCAACTCCAGGATCTTGCTTCATCTTCGTTAAACGCAATGGCAAGATAATCTGGTTACAAGAACATCTGCACTCCGACGCCATTATGCAGGAAATGGGTGCCCTTCACTTGACAAACTACGCGTTTCTGCATGTAAATTCAACGAATATCACCGACCTGTGCAACATCATTATTGTGCCACGGAAAACGCCCGTTGTCTCAGGATGTGGTTCACGGAAAAAGTTAGCGATACATCATCTATGAGGAAATCTCACACCCTACTTTCATACGCAGACTCGCTGCACAATTTGGATCCTGAAGATATTGCTACACTCCCACGAGATTTTTTACTTTACTTTCAGTAAAAATGTATCGCTCAAGCTTAGGAGAAATTGCCATCAGAATTGCAAAAAGATGAAGAATTCATTAGTTGTAGACGGTATGAGAAGCATTGGAATTCGATGTATGGAGATTGTCTTGGTATCGCTCCAATGATACAAGATTGTTGTAGATGTAAGCAAGACGAATTGTAATTTTTTTTTCAATAAAAAATGAAGAGACTTACAACATTGCTCGCGCGATATATTGTTCATGATTAAATAATCTATTATTTGAAAATGACGTCATCGCTCATGAGTGTGTTTACGATATTACTCATGTAACTGCGCAATAGATTTAACCATGGTGTTTATCGAGTTCTAAAAATAAAAGTTTGTCCTTGAGAAAATGTTAAACTTTCCGGAAATCAGCGTCCTGAGAACGTTCTCGCTAACTGCGTAATAGATTGTTCGAGAACCATGGTGTTTACAGAGTTCTAAAAATAGACTTTGAAAACATGACTTTATCGTTTCCGACGACGGGTGATGTTGCATAATAGCGCTCTGTGATTGATTCACGTGAAAGGGGCTAACATGTGGTGGGAATTCAGCTATAAAAGGAGGAGGTTCGTGGCGGCAGCGTCAGTGCATAGGCAAACATGGATTTCTCAAAACTTAACGCAGTCGCTCGTATGGAAAACGCGATTCGCGAAGTTACCAGGAAATACGGATTCAATATCGTTATTACTCTCGATGAGGAATTCAATGTGTTCTTGCCCACTCGAATCACAAACGCTCTGCAGGAAAATCACATGAACGAGATCCGGGAACAACAATTTCACTTCCGGTTCCTTGGTGGATTATCGACTGCCTGTGAATTCGTTCCACCATCAAAAGTGAAGAAAATTAAAAAATTGTAATTTTGCATTATTTTACAAAACCTTGTATTTGTTTATGAATAAATAACAAACAAAACATAAAAAAAATGGAGGGGCTATAGAACGGTCGAGCCTCACAGCAAGGAGCGGAGTGGGACTCCTTGCACCGACCTTTGACCACCATTTTCATATTTTTCAGGACAACAATTTCATAGCGCTAAATAGGGATGGGCGGTAGTCTTGAAAAAGTATCGATAAAACATTGTCGGTACTTTTTTCCTAGATTTATCGATTCATCAAGTATTATCCTTTTGCAATATCGCTAGAAAACTTCCCTAGAAAACTATCCCTAGAGAACTAGATACTTCTATTACAAGTCTCGATAATCGCAATATCGGTATTAATATCGCCCATCTCTACTGAGTAGCATTTTTTTCGAAATCTATAAAATTCATATTTCTTTTTGAATTGATAGAAAATGTGCCATCAAGATTTGTTGAAAGTCGTTGCAGTCATTGTTTTTCGTTGATTGGAAAAGGGCTTTCTCATAAATGCAACTTGACCACACGCCTACAGAACTTGACAATCTATTTTATGCGTCGGGTTAAAAACTGCACATCTAGTTGTATCATCACTTCTGAAGCAAACACTAAATGAAAACGAAAAATCTACAAACATTTCATTAGCTCAGTCACACGGTAAAAATATGCTTGTTTCAATAAACCATGAAGTTGACAAATCTTCTGTTAAGAAACAGTTGCTCTCTGCTAAAGATTTGTTAAAGATTCAGACTATTCTTAATTTGAGCCAGAAAAAGACAATTGCTATTGCTTTAGCTATTCGTGTAGCTACAAAAAATGCGAAAGCTGTCGGACCAAATTTGAAAAGAAAGCTTTTGGAAAAAATCCACTGTGTTGATAAGTATTTTGCTACAAAAACGTTCAATTTCTCATATGTAAAAGCCGAACAAATTTCCGCTGTATCTGAAACAATTGCTTACTGCAAATATCTTGAGCTTTTTATTGTTCACATTAAAGAAAAACGGTTTTTGTCTGACCATCATTTGAAATTCGGAATTCATGGTGGTGGAGGATTTTTGAAGATGTTTATCGATTCAGTCATAAGCAACAAACGAAATTTCGCCTAAATGAAGGCAAAAGCTTGAAGATGGTATTTCGGCGAAACGTTTTGAAGATTCAAATGACAAAAAATTGATGATACTTGCTCTTGTACCTTCTTCGCAGGAAAATTGTAAAAATTATCCCTACTTTGGTCTGCATTGAACATCAACAATTTGAGAGAACTATCGCAACCGATCTCAAACTGGCCATAATTTTGGTGGGGATAATGTTACATAGCAGTAGCTACCCTTGCACTTGGTGTTACGCCAGTAAAAAAAATTTGAATGCCTGCAATACGTACAGAATGATGAAAAATACGTTACAAATTTATATTGAATGGTCTGCGGGTGGGGCTCAAAAAGCAAAGGCAAAATTTTACAAGAATAGTTCTTTTTTTTCGACGGCTCATGATGAAAGATTTCTTGACATTATTCCCCCGCCAGAGTTATATTTAATGATCTGTGTAAAAAATTTACAAAAATGCCTAGCAAACATTTCAAAATGATTGTAGTTTTTTGGCTTCCAATCAGTTTTAATGGTTTTCATATGGTCAGAGGATATGATTAGTTGGAATTAAATATGCTCATCGTTTCTAATATATTACATTTGTTTGTTGTCTGAATATTTACTATTCAAGACATTGTGATAAAACGTACATGCACATGGATAAATATAGCTTGTATTCGTCATTCGACGATGAAATTTCATAAAAGCGGGCAGGTGAGTGACTTTGAAGTGCTCGCTTATAAAAAAATAGATTCTAAAAGTACCGCAAGGTGGAGAAGGGCAAAGAATGAGAAAGTTATACAACACGAAAAACTTGTGGTAGTAACTTTATTCATCCTGAAATGTTGGTAAAGAACGTCAATATTATAGACACATAATACAGACTCCATTACTTTTGTACCCACTAGTGCGCATGAGTTAAATTTTTTGTTAAGAATTTTTTTTTTTTGAGACACTACGCTCTCACTTTCATCATTATCATTAAAAAATATTCTTCTGGGGGTCTGAATATTTTTGAAAATGGTATATTTCTAATAACTTTATAGAGACCCAACAGCCTTTTTCGATAAACTATAAATCAAAATGATTCAATTGTTTTGCAGCTACACTTTACGTTATTTGTTATAAAGATTTTGATATTTGCACTTTCATTTACGCAAACTCAATAGTCCTTGGTAACTTTTCTATTTGATATTTTAATGTCATGACAATTCGTAACATGATTGCAACTACACAAGGAACTTCGCAACTTGATGATATAATATATTAACTGAAACAGGGTGATAAGAATAATAACAAATTTTTATTTCTTACGGTGTAAACAACTAGCTTATAAAATTTCATTCGCAAAAGGGAAAGTGATTCTCCACTCAGTCGTGGGCCACATTTTTCCGGGAAAATTGACAGCTATAATTGGGCCTTCTGGAGCTGGAAAAACATCTTTGCTTGACGTTATTTCTGGCCGTCGAAGATCTTCAAACGCTGAAAGGTCGATTACAGTCAACGGTGTGCAAAGAGACGTCGGTTCTTTTCGAAAACTTTTATGTTACGTCCCTCAAGAATTTGTGCTATTGCCTTTACTTACCGTCGAAGAAACACTTGAGATCGATGCACGTTTAAAACTTGGAAAGCTCTACAATAAGAAAAACACAAGAAATACGGTAAGAATTATTAATTCAGCGCCGTGAAGTAATGGCTCGTTTCTCCCAAGCTTGTATCTTATATAACTCGCATTTCTACACAATGTTGAATAAAATATGGTCCTTGACTAGTGTAGAAAAGTTTTTTTAACTCATCTGATTACAACGCTCGCCTACGGCTCGCGTTGCAACCTTCAGACTCGTTAAGGAATATACTATTATGCTACAAGGGAGAAAGAGGATGATTTCAACGAGTGCGAAGTTGGGCACGAGCGGTAGCGAGTCCCCAAACGCACGAGCATCTTTTTCCCATGTAACATACAATATTTTTTTCCGTGCATGTACAAAAAAAATGGCCACTTTTTTTGCGTGGAACGTGGGAGGAAAATACACTTTCTTAGGGAAACTACAACATGTAATTTTCGACGCGACTTAGTTACTGTTGTGACAATTTGACAAAACAACTGTTCCCACATTCCATGTGGGAACAATGTGGATGCATGGGAAGAAAGTTTTTTAACTCACTGGTTACAACGCTCGCCTACGGCTCGCGTTACAACCTTCAAACTCGTTAAAAACACTTTCCCACACTAGTTAGGGAATATACTATTATTCAATTCCTTTCAAGGAATATTTTTTATATTATCAGGAAAACCAAGTACAACGTTACAGAGTTTTGCAGAGTTACTTAACCCTTCCTTTCTTTTTCACTGCACATGACTCAATTTTTAATAAGATTCAATACAGATGGTAGCGTTTAATCAATCATCTTACCTTTACGCGTTTTTTAATAGAGACTTGTAGCTGGGGAGGGGTTTTTTAACCGTATATTTAGAAATTGATTCAAGTAAAACTACAAGAAAAATGTAAATTTATTCATCATTATGCTCCGTTCTTTATCAATCGGTAACAAATCGAGTCAAAAAACAATATATTAAAAAAATCTTTCCACAAAAAAACCAATAATATGAAAATAACAATAAAATCAACTCACAAGTTATAAAGATTCCCTGATTATAAAACAATTGTGATCAAAATGAATTCTGGTTAATTATATCGTCAAAATTTCTTTACGCATGAGACACGATCACAATAAAGTCAAGGTCGTCTGAATTCAAATTAACCGCAGGAAATAAAATGTGTAGGTACATAGCTACATACAAACTTATGCCGATGGTGAACGAGAACTCAATGAAACATTGCCTCCTTTTGGAGGCAATGTTTCATCGAAATAAATCGAAATAAAAACTTCAATACACAAAAATATGATCATCCAAAACATATTGAAAGTTCAAATTTTATTCAATTTTAATAAACTATATTTTCTCAAAGAATTCTGAAATTTTCGTTATAAGCTGAATCTTAATTCTTAGTGTCCTCTTCTGTCCAGCGTATTATTAGTTTTCCTTATGAAAATCATTTCTGATAATAATCATTTCCATTAATTTATTTCTTGATCGAAACCAACAACATTTTACATTTTTCATATCAATCAATCAAAAATTTCAAAAGTAGTGAAGTAGTTAAAAGACAGTATGTATTTTTGTTATGTAAAGAATGTGAACACAGAATTAGAAAGTATCTTAAAAAAACATGATATTAAGATGATAACAAACTTGATACTAATAAATTTATAAATCTGTTCACGGTTGCAATTCAAACGTATGTGTCTCGTAGATGATGTAAAGCAGATGCAGCTTTACCTTTATCTAATGCCTTTTCATTGTTGTTTTCGTCAAGCCTTCATTCGAGCAACTAGCATACATCGTTTGTTCGTCAAATAAATACGTTTTCTCATTATTATTCAATAGTTTGATTTATTGTAAAACCTTTTTCATCAAGAGATAGATAATTGGGCTTAGATTCTCAAAACAACAACAATATCTTTGATCAATAATAATCAAAAAAAGCTGCATCGCAGAAAGCCATATTGAATTTTTTCGTTGTCTCGTCAATCTGAAAATCAATCCGTGTCCGCGATGAAACACGAAAGTGTAAAAATACCGAAACTACGTGGAATTGAAGACTAGAATTCACGGAATTTTGGATCTGCGTTAGTTAAATAGCATCTGGAGCCTGGAAAGTCGTCTACGGTACATCGTCACGTCCCATCCTGCAAATCGGCAAAAATGTTGTATCAGAAGCCGATCTGAAAAATCTGGAAATATGGAAGTATTACGACAACGCTGCTAAGAAAATCATCGTTTTATCGATCAATGGAAAACTTCTCATACACATTCTGAACTGTGAGTCATTTAAGCTATACGTGGGACGAACTATCGTCGATTCATGAGCAGAAATCGGAAACAAGTATCTACATGCTGCTCCAACAGTGGTATTCCTATACGACTATTGGAGCATGCATAAATCACTAGGTGAGGATTTTGTGACCCATATTTCACATCTCCAGGACATGGTCCACTTTTTCCAACGTCTATGGGGTCGAGGGGGGGGGGGATTCCCGATAAAATGATTATAACCGAAATCTTGATCACGCTCCCCACTACCATGGATTACTTCATAACTGCTTGGAATCTACGCCGTCTGGAGAGCAAACTCTTACAAATCTGATATCCTAATTGAAAATTGAGGAATCACGCGGGTGTGCTACTAAAAACTTTGAATACACGGCTTTTGCAGCTGACAGAAATTAATTTCATAAAAAAGTCTAGCAAAAATTGTTTAACAAAAATGGCAGCAAAGAAAGAACCGAAGAAGGAAGCTAAGAAGGAACTACTGCCACAATCCAGGGCACTGGATCAGAGACTGTAAGAAGCGAAAAGCAGCAAATGAAAAACCTCCACCAGGTCGTCGAGAAGCCCTCATGGGAGAATGTTTTTCATCAATGAGCGAAATCAGAGGTGCCAATTACGTGTAGTACATGGACTCCGGGGCCAGCGATCATATGTCAAACCATCGAGAGTGGTTTCCATCCACCAAGGATGGGCAAATCGTTGCGGTAGAAGAAAGAAAAAACAAATTATATTAAATGAAATTCAAGATCAGTGTGAATTCAAACCAGCCTCGAGCAATGCAGGAAAGTCTCGTTTTCTGACTTCAAATGCACTTCCTACATCCTTGGAAAAATGGACTTCCGTTCAGCACCAGTAAAACTAAGTTAGTGCGAGCCGACCAGCTCGTGCACGCTAATTTATGTGGCCCCATGCAGGTAGATTCTCTAGGAGGGGCGAAATATTTTTTGTTGCTGAAAGATGATTACAGCCATTGGAGAACTGTCTATTTTACTTAACAACAATACGACACGAGCCGTTCTTTTGCAGATTTATTGGTATTAATGAGAAGAATAAAGGTTATCGAATTTGGTTATCTAAGAAAAAACAGATGAAACTTTTCAGGGACGTTGTTTTCACTAGAAAGCAATACTAAAAGACATCAGAAAAAGATAAAGAAGAAGTCGTAAGTGTCAATTTAGAGTTCAAGGAAAATCAAGTTAAAGAACCAGAACGAGAAAAATTGTTTGAGGCATACAACCAGAAAATCTTGTCGAGGAACCAGAAATTCCAGTATAAGACGTCGATGAGAAACATCAGATGAGAAAAATGATTAATTGAATCAAGATGGCCCACGGCATCAAGGACGTGTCTTTAGGGACCAAGCCAATATACGTCCGCCCCAGAGATACTTGGATGCACTAATTTCTTTTTCAGATCTTGATGAACAAGTAACAGGCAACCTATTGAACAGACAATGGCGTCAAAGAACTCTCGAGAAGAATTCTTTTTAGTACAATATACTATTTTTAAAGCCAAAAATGTTCACCGCAAAGTAGGGCTGAGTTGGAACAGAAAATTTTCTAAGGAAAAACTAAGTAGAAATCTTTCCAATGACAAAATCTTCTCATTATCATTAGGGCCTCTAAAATTTTCGGTTTGTTTTCGTTCTCCAGCGAACCTTCCTGTCGGGTGGGACGCGAAGGTATTCAGTTTAGATGAAACCATGTGAGAAGAAAGAAAAATGGCTTTATCGAGTTTTCATGCTTCGCTGGAGAACGAAAACGAAACGAAAAATTTCGAAGTCCTAATGCTCATGAAAAGATTTTGTCATTCGAAAGATTTCTATTCAGTTTTTTCTTAAAAAAATGTTCTGTTTCAACTCGCCCTTACTTGCGGAGACATTTTTCGCTCTGAAAAAAGTTTTACAAGTTATTTACTTACAACTCTCCGGACAACTTCAATCACTAATATTACTTAAACTTGAAGAAAATCCAATGGCCATGAAATAGACTCCATAGGAATCATCTTCGTTAAAACGCCGTACAAAGCAAAATGACGACTATTAACAGTTCCAAATATTCCAATAGAGAACAAACTAAAAAGAACAATATAACGTCTTTCACGTATCTAGCATAAATCGAACTCAAAAACGCCGTATCTTCTTGTTTATTCAATGTCCCATTTGTCCTTTTATTAAAAACCATCTCCGAAATCAACCTCTTCCGATAATCACTCTCATAATCTTAAATCCTTACATCTCCCCATTTTAAGAAAAATAAATTATTACAATATTATTATGTATTACAATAATTTTATGATATTTTATGTAATTCATGCTACTTTTCACAAAACTCTAAATAAATAATAATTTAAAATAATTGAATTGAAATAAATTAACCGTTAATCAAATTTAAATTTCGAGTTTGAAGTTTGAACCAATCAAATCTCATCTCTCAGATTTCAAACTTGAATATCTTATCGATGTTGAGTTTTGTGAAAAGCAGCAAAGGACTTTTCGACTCAGAAAAATTTGAAGACAATTAGGGTAGGGTAGAGTTTGGTTCGTGATTTTTATCTTCACTTATCGAAAAAGAGTGTTTATTGTCAAAATTGTAACTTCAACAAATTTTTTGATAATAAATTTTTGTCATAAGTGGCGAAGGAAATTCAAAAAGGAATTTTAGTTTTCCTTTGGCACGGTATTTTTGGAGCACTTTGTATTGTATGATACTTGGATTCAAAAAATTATTTGCCCTCTTGCTCCTTTTTATGCCGCCACAGTTTATACACAGGAACGAAGCAAGTTTCAAAAAAACAGTAAGAGCAGCAGGCATCATTACTTTGGAAAGCAGTATTATTTATAGAAGAAAGATGCCTGTTAAAAGATTTTCTAGGCCACTGGACCTCTTTTTGTTTTGCTCTGTTACCGCTCTTTACCTGACCATTGCTTCGATCTTGTGTTTTAAATCGAAAAATTCATAAAAATTTCATATTCCGTAAAAAGTCTCTAGCCACTTATACATATAAGGCTCTTAAAACCTTATACGTTTATATAAGGTCACTTCATATCATAACTTTATTTCATAAACATTGTATAAAGTCGACTTTTAAGAAATTTTATAAGGTTTTTACAAGAATCGAAAACATTAGGGCTTTTTCCGCTGGCACGCTTTTGGGCCTTCACAGTACACTCAAGCTTGAAAGTCATTTGAATTTCATTCGTAACGACATTTTTCTAGTTCTCTTACACATTCACATATGGATGCACTTTGTCGAAAGATAGGTCCATGTATAACTTTGAAGTACCCTAAAGAAAACTGAGCGAATTTTGGCGCTATAAAGCACCAAATTTTGAACCTTCAATTTTCACTCTGCATCGTAAAGTTCATTTGCGTATAAAGAATCAATTTATATGATCGGACATTAAAAATTGAAAGATGTAAAAAAATTTTTCAATAACTAAAATATTTTTTGTTTCTCAAAATGTGGGGGGGGGGGCAAAAAAGCATACCTTGCCCCCAATCTAAAAAAGTTAGGGGGCAAGTGCCCCCCCGCTCCACCCCCCCCCCACCCGGTTCTGAGGCAAGAATAAAGTTTTCAAGTGTACATACACTTGAACTCATTATTTATTTTAAGAGATACCTGTTTTGACTTTAAAATTTTATTATTGAAGACGAGAAAAAAAAGCTGTGATCTTGAAACGTCATTGATGACATGCATGTTAAAACTGCAGTGGTCCGCTTAAGCAAAGTTTTCGCTAGTGGGGTAATCTGGAATCAGAAACGTGAAATTTTTTGTAATCATAATTATGTTAAGTATGTTTTCCCGGGACAGATTTTTTCGATTTTGCAATAGGTGAAAATTATGCAACAGTTAGTAAAAAGTTCAAATTTTTGCCTTATTTTTACCTATTAAAAGCTATAAAAAAATAGCAGTATGTTTTCTAAACAATTAAAAAAAAAGCTATCGAAATCGAACCAAAACGTCTGTGAACGTCTGTGTCTTACGTAGCAGCTAAAAAAACACAACTTTCAGGAAAACGCGTTTCAGGATGACGATGTTTCAAAACGAAACGAAACTCAAAGTTTCGTTTCAAACTGGAAAAACTTAAAGAAAATCTAAACTTTTCTCTCGCATACACGTACATATTTAAATAAAGATTCGCAGTAGATCTTAAAAAAAAAAATATCGTAGCAAGTTTTATGTAAAGTGACAAAAGTGCGAACGAATGCAGCGGAGTCGCAAAAATTTGTAGCATGCAGTTGTATATTCCACGACCTGCAGCCCTCAAAATTTGAAGAATTTGACTACCCTCATAGACAGGGGACAATACTCACGCAATACCCACTGCCAGACAATAGTCAGGTCAGAAATATGTCAGCCGAAGTTGTTTCATGTGTTCAAGGCATTCATCGTCTTTTAACTGTCATTTTCCTGTTCTGTATCGGACTATTGATGACTATTGTACTGTATTGTCCCCAGACTGTAAGGGTAAAAATCCATTTAACAGCGTATTTCTCATATCTTTAATATGAGAAATATGTGAAGAAGAAAAAATAGATGGTGAAAGTTAAAGAGTAAAGGACCCCCCCACTTAAGAACTTTTTGAAAATAAAGGAAACTCCATGAATTGTCAATTGTTCCCATAATTCAAATAAATGATAAATGTCAGGGAAAGTACTACTAATATTTGCAAGTCTTGATTTAACATATCGACGTTCGATTGAAGTCTTTTAACAATTTATAAAAAGTTGATAGCAATACACGAAATTTTGGGTTAGCCTGGAGTTACATAAGGCTCACATGGGCTACGGCCTCGGGCGGCGAATTTTCGGGGGAGTGGCCAATTTCGAAGGACAAAAGATTGTCAGAAGATATAGAGATAAATGTCTAAAAAAGAGGTCACTCATTTTCTATCGCTGATGGCCTTTTTATTTAGGAAATTCATTATGCTATGTTCCGACACTTATGGGCGTGATTGGCAAATTCTCGTAGTACATAAGTGGACCACTGGAGGCTCTTACTACGCTCGAATGTATCACATGAAATCACATCTGATATCGTATTGGCATATTTTTTTTTTTTAAAGAGAGACTAATATATTACCACAAAATGTTATTAAGGGATGGGATGGTTACAAGGGATGGATTTTCCGCTTATAATAGCTGTCGTTTAGCGAGAGAGAGAAGCCAGTAGTATCGCACATCCCTATTCGTGACTGCACATGACAGGTGTCATGCAACAGTAGGTGTCAAATCATAACAACAAAACTTAGTCATGTACATTAGTCAACAACATTTAGTCACTGACTGTGATAGCAGCTGTTATTTGTCACGACCTAGATTATTGGAAGTCTCAATTTTATTTAGAGGTGGGGGATGTTAGGCTTTAAGCCTAGGAAGTTACCTTCCTTAATCTCCCCGACACTGGAAAGGACCCTCTGTAGACAACGGCCTACAGTGACCCTTAGTTCGATTTAAAGGTAGTTTTAAGGATTGAAATAATAACAACGATAGCTAATCTTTAATGGTTGAACAACAACCCTTATTATCTATAACATACATGTTAATACAATCTTAACTTTAACTCTCTACAACTGTTTCTGACAAAAAACTGTTCTGGTATCTAACTCTGTTATCTATATCTTTCAGCATGATAACTTATCAGGGAGGAAAGGTCTTGAGGCCCTTAATCGGTGGAAGACCCTCAAAGTCCCATTCTTTTTAAATAATTGCTTCCGGGCAGAAGGCCTCAATCTTAGGTTTCTCGCAATGCTCCTGAATTGCGTCAGGAGCAATGCTCCTGACGCAATGCTGACTGACTCCACTACAAATGTAATCAACTCTATTATCTGGCAAATTCGACATTAACATAAGGCTCGTGGCTTGATCCAATTTTAAATCTTATTATTTTCCATAGGTTAAAGTTACAATAAATCTCCGTTGGAATCAACCAAGATGGATCAGGTACTTTTCCACTTTTTGGAATGATTACAATGAATCTATATTATAACTATTGAAATTAATATTCTAACAAGAGAAATCTAAATCTGTATCCAACGCTTAAGGCGAGGGGATTGCTGTTGACGTGCGAGAAGGACACAGACCATGGAGAGCGCGTGAGAGGAAAGGAGACGGGAAGGTAAAAGTGAACCCCTCGCCTTAACGTGTCCAATAGTCTATCTACATGGTCCTCGAGTACAACTCGGGCGTTCGGCATATCGGGTTAACGGTATTATGTTCTTTGGGGAGAGTGGGCTTACTTTTATGGCGTGGCCTGTCTCTAAGAGAAGATCCGCTCGAAAAGCTAGAAGGCTGCTCTCTGAGTCAACCGAGGCACGAGCCGAGCTTTTATACCGTTCCGGGAGTCAAAAACTGCCACGTACTCCATTCGGTCACCTTGAGCCGTGCCACGTATGTCAAAAATCGGTAGTAGATGATGACAGCGCACGTGCGAGTAATGACTATGATGACTAACACTTTCCAACTAACGTGCGAGTAATGATTCCATAATCGCTCTCAATAAAGTAATGAGGAGTCGATATGGAACCGATTCAGAATTGAATACGTCAAAAAAAACGAGATTCATCGCGCTCTTTACATATTGTTGTGTGATATTGCTCGTGGAGAAAAGCATGCCTTGATTGGTAAATTTCAACGATAGCTGAACACGACAGTCCGTTCGTGAGCCACTGGAGGCGCTGATTTTCGCCAGAGTTTCAACATTGAATCGGGAGCCCTGCTAGAGAGTATGGTCCATTACCATAGCCAAAGTATGTTTTCACTTTGAAGTACCTTTGCCCTCGAGACGGAACTCAGGGTTGCTGGCAACAGCCTGGGCTATCAAGTTCGGTTAAGGCTGAAGCAGATTCAAGATATACAGTTTCACCTTTCTTCCTGGGCTATCAATCATGCCTAGCCCGGCCTAACAAAGGACACCCAAAGCAACTTGAAATAGGTCCTAGGTGTCGTGCAGTACCGTGTTGTGACCAAAGCTTCTCTCGGTTCATAGCAGGGATTGTACAGAACTCACCTCAAGACCACTTTTAACGTGCGTGAAAGACGCAGAGAATTGAAAGCGCGTCAGAGGAATTCCTTTTTCTCTTCAAGATACGTCTGACGCTGCTCACATGACGTCATTGTATCTGTTGGTCAGTGTCCGCGGGTATCGATATTCATTCTCTTTCTATCATCTAATGAAAGATAAGCTCGTTTTTGTCGCGTAGTGTAATTTCACTCAAATCTGCGTAGCTTAGTTCTGGTAAATGTCAACTGCATCAGCTGCGTGAGTGTCCAAATGGTCCACTACATCTATCAGATTTCCGTATCATGAAATCTGACTTTTCAAGATTAATTTCAACTCGAACCTTACCATTTTACTTTATTACTTTCATCAAGCACAAAGTATAAATAAAATCAAGTGATACTAAATATTTCAATTGCGAATAAACTACCTCCCTGATACCCTTGAAAAACAAATTGATAAGCTATTCCGTAACATTTGTATTCTGTTAAAAAATCTACGTTATCATGATTGCTTTGATCACAATACTTTTACTATCCAAAATTTCTATCTCTTGTACCTACTTAAAAATTACACATTGGTATTTTTATGTTCACCAGGTATACGAAGTAGCGAAGAAATTATGGTTCATCGAGTGTTTCAACACGTTGGTTCAAAATTTGAGCGGTGGCGAAAAAAAGAGACTTTCCATCGGCGTCGAAGTCATCACAAATCCGAAAGTTTTGTTGCTCGATGAACCTACCACGGGGCTCGACAGTTCATCTTCTCATCAGGTTTTTTTTTCACTTTATAATTAAAAGACTCTAAAAAAAACAATTTTAGTTTCGTTTCAAATCTCTCGGTTACCGAAAAAAATCCAAATCTTTTGCATGTGCTCAGTAAGTGCTTAATTTGGGACGCACTCGATTCAACTAATTTTCAAAACACCTAATTAGTCATTTGTTCGAAACACGAGATGAAATTCCGAAAAAGAAAAAAACCAGGAAAAAATACTTCGAATACCCATTGTCCTGAAATTTTTTTCCTCTGAAATTTGAGAATGCTGCGATTCATTTTCAACGAATATTTATACCACCGATCGAAAAACACGTTGAAAAAGTTCGATTCAATCGAACTTATAATCGAATATATAATCCCGATTCCATGAAATCCTGGATTGTCGTTTCTGCGACTATTTTGTTTTATGAATTTTCAATACGCCGAAAACGTAAATACCCGCTTCCGATTTCCTCCGATTCTCTAATCAACCGTTTATTCACTTCACTGAATAGTCATATAACAGAATCCACATCATCCGATTGTGTAAACGTTAAGACGCTTGCAAATTCATTATAGTTCCAATTTATCTAAAATTCAAAGTATTAAAACACTAAAAGTTCATTATTGCGAATTTTTAAAACTGCGAAAATTTACATTACCGACTAAACTATATGTACGAGCGTTCATAATATCTATTGCTCAAGCGCTTTTAGCATATAACAAGTGATTGTCGCGACTTCATGTTTGGGCACAACAACTGCAACAGAACTTGTGCCCTTGGGCGGGCACAAGTTCTGTTGCAGTTAATTCGCTCTTGAAAAAATATGAGCATCAAGTGACAGCGGGATGATTGTTTACTTAACCAAACGCAATATTCAAGACGAAACATTGCGGGTGATTCTGGCGGAAAAGAAGAATTGTATATGAGGAGAAATTAATAAGTGTTGCAGAAATAAGGAGCTGAAAACTGTTTTTTGTGTCACTTGCTTAAGGCTCCCATAAGGGATACCTGGAAAAATCCTGCCCTTGAGCAATACAAATTGATTGAATTGAATTATGAACCACCGACCGCGAGTCTGCCAGAAAAAAAGTAAAATAGAAGGTTGCTTTTAGCGAAAGATTATTATAAAACTTCATGTGGAAAACTGTGAATTATAGAAAAAATAGAAAACTGTCTGAAAACTTGATAAGAAAAAAAAAAATGAAACACAGAACAACATTAACAGAGGTTCTTAGCAATATTATTTCTAGTTGTGCTGCTTCCAATTTAATAATGTTGATACAACCAATTTAAAAAATTCAATCACCTAGCGGATTGATATATGCAAGACAACAATTAACGTGACGTACTTGTATTATATTTTTTCCACGAAAATAATATCTCATTCGGGGTAAATTCTCCTTGGCATTTAAAAATGTATCCTAATATTCCAACAGCCTGTTGCCAGAATTGACGGCCTTCGGTTGGCGCGTTTCGCGGGGACGAAACAGGAGTTACAATAATTATTTGACTGTCCCCTTGTGTCTCGTAAGACGAATTTTCACGTCTTTTAGTATCGTCAAACTCACCTATGCTATTTTCCGCTCTTAAAAGTGTAATCATTCAGCAGATTGATATATGCAACACAATTATTGGTGTTATATTGCATTATACGGTGTTACTTGCATTATATTTTCTCACAAAAATAATGTTTCATTCGATTTAAATTCTTATTGGCATTTGAAAATTTATCGATATTTTACCAAATCCTGTTGCCCGAATTTACGGTCTTCGGTTGTCGAATTGCGCGGACATGAAACAGGAGATTCAAAAATTTTTTACACCATCTCGCGTTACTTGCTTTCATGTTCAATAATGTTTTTTAAGGTAGCAAAAAAAAAGAAGAAGAGAATGGAAAATCGCTCGTATGACAGTTTTTCACTTTTTTTTGAATCGTCAGAACTTACCAATGCTATTTTTCGCTTTGCGAAAGTAATCATTCAGCAGATTATTATGTGCAAGTGAATAATTTACGTGCATCATATTTGCACGTATCACTTGCATCATATTTTTTCCACGAAAATAATATCTCATTCGATATAAATTCTCCTTGGCAAAAAAAAAAAAACTCCTCCACGCACGGGGGATTCAAACCCGGGGCTTCTCGTGTAAATCCGATACTCTTACACCGTGGCCAACGCTGCTATTAATAGTCATAGGTAAAAATTCAGTCATGAGCTTCTTTCATTATAATGAAGAAACTGATGACTTATTTTTAACTTACCATTTGTAATAGCCGCGTTGGCACCGGTGTTACAGTATCAGATTCGTATGCGAGATGTCCCTGGTTTAAATCCCGTGCGTGGAGCAGATTTTTTTTTTTTTGCCAAATTATGCTCAAAACTGCTCAAAACAAACTCTAATACTTGATTTTTGTGTTAGGAATACAATAACATGGAATACATTTTCAGCCCACCCATGCACAACTAAAATAGCCGGACCAATTGGCAAAATGCCGATTCGCCGATTGGTTTTGCTAATTGATCGGGCTACTGGTAAAACCAATTGGATTTTTTCAGCTGGGTATTTTTTGTCCAAGAAGACCGCCAGCCTTTTTTTACTTTTTTGAAGTTTTTTTTGTAGTGAATATCATTATTTTTTGTAAGTATATTTATCTCACAGTGGATTATCAAAATGAATTTAGTCGAATTTTCGCTCTTGAGCGTAATTTGTTCGATTATTCATGTGTCAAACATATTTATGAAAACAGTGGATGATTCTATTATGTATGTAGAGACGATGGATTTTATTATCGAATATTTCATGATACTGATAAAACAAAATCATGTGAAATTTTCTTATTCCCAAATTAGGATTTAAATCCATAATTAACAAAATGATTGTGTGTTTTCATTATAAAAGTATTTCATAAACGTTCCTTACATTAACAACAATATAAATGCAAATGAATTTTAGTTTTTTAGTTAAATTAGGAATTTTTTCTTTGAATCATACATCAAAATAATTCAAAGTTCTCCTTGCGTAATTAGGTTTTTGACCCACAATTGTCAAAGTGATTGCGGAAAAACTATTTTTGATGGAAAATTTTTTTCAATTTTCCGTACATTATCAAAAATGTTATTGAAAATCAATTCCTATTTTCAAAGTAAATTCAGAATTATTTTCATTACATCATTCTGATAAACACAGCTGAAAAAATCCAATTGGTTTTGCCAATACCAAACCAATTAGCATTATGGTCGGACCAATTGGAATTGCTAATTGTCCGTCTATTTCAGCTAAGATCAAAAATTTTTTACACATTATTATACTCCTAACACCAAAAATCTAGTATTAGAATTAAATTTTCTTATTGCGGAATCCTGATTTAGATCCATTATCGTCAAAGCGGTTGAAACTAAAAATTTTGAGAAAGATTTAGGAATTTCTCATTAACAACAATAGATACGCAAATAAATTTTTTTTTCTTTTAAGTATGACATTTTAAATTAAAATTTTGATTTATATATTAAAATTTACACCAGTACACAAAAATTTTGGTTTCTTCTTACTCTTTTTTATTGTAAAAACATATAAAAAAATTTTTTTTGCAAAAAACAAAGATAATAACAGTGTTTAAGTGTTTTCAATAAATGTTTAAAATTGCATCCAAATCTGTCTAGTCGTTACTGCGTAATCGTGCACACCATTACAACTGCGCGCGGCGAAGAATCGACTTCAGTTGCATGAATAATGCACTCCAATCGAGTTTTTTGCAAACAAAAAATTTTTTTGTAATCTTACAATAGAGTAGTGCTATGAGCTATGACAGTTGTAGTTCACTTAGACCTCAGATGACCCCGGTAACTTGAGCTGTGGCGGTGAGGGGGTGGAGGGGGAAAGTGGTGGATGGAAAGTTGGGGTAAAACAAAAGGTACCTGCATAAAGGTAGGCATTTGTTGTCGCGCGACTTATCATCATTACGGTGATTACATGCTTTTACGGTGCTCTACGGTGAACAAATTTTGTTTTTACCACGCCAAGAATAAAGAAAGCACCTATAATATCAAATACTCAATCAAAATTAGATAGCGAGAGTTGTAACTTCCTTCACAGATCAATATTACGTAGCTTTTGTTTTATACTGGTAAGTGAGATAGGCACAAGATTATTGTATTTGTCAAAAAAAAGTATAATTCACTATTCCATCATTATAATACGATCTCTCATTATATAACATCGTAATAACGATATTGTTCGCTTTTTCCAACGACAGGTTTAGACAATATTCGAACGACAAATTTTGAAAAATGAAAAAAGAAATGAAATCCTCTCCCCCCTCCGCCCCGTCTCCACCCACTCGCTGAACATCGCCAATGTATGAAAGCCAGAATTAATAAAAATGTCCCTTTTTATGAAAAGTATTCAATACTTCTACCTTCTAATACAACTTATATCATACACGATGCCTATAAAAATAATATGACTTTTACTTAGTATACGAAATTTCTTTAGGTACATTGATGAGAAACCTTAACAGTAGTTGCGAGTGAACGTAATGAAAAATCTCAGATACAAAAGCATTGAAATCAGTACAGAATTAATATGCAAAGAAAGTTTGACATTGTTAATAAATCGTTGTGTTAAATACAATACTTGGTCGAAAAACATTATTATTACGTAATAACCGAAAAAGTTTAAATGTTTTTTCATCACATATTGTCTAAGAAAAACACTTACAGGTTAAATAGTTGTTGAGAGATAATGTGATGAAAAACACGAGATCTGAACGTATTTAAATCAATATTGAATTAATATGGAAAAAAATAATGTTAACGTTAAAATAAATTTTATGTCAGGACAGGGTATCTTGCCTTCATATACTCTAATCTAGCAGACATTGTGTGGCAGACTTAGGCGATGAAAAAAAAGACCGAACCTTAGAGTTTTACATGGAATTCATACATAGTTTAAACTTGCTCAAATCAAAGTTTTATGAAAATAAAATGGTCTCGAAAATAATAGCAGGATAAAATTAATTCGTGGGCTGCTGTACAAGAAACAACCTCGCTCATGTTGGAAATTATGTTCATTAAAGCATAAAATATCCTAATATTATTTAACTTTGCTTTATTACTAAGCGGTTGCTACTAATATGTGCTACTATATTATACGTTTATAACGGAGATACTAATTTCAAAATCATCATCAAACGATTATATACTCAACGAAAGTTGAGTCCCTTATCCACAAGCCTCGTCCGAACCAAACTCGTTTCGTTTCATGCTTCCTCTTTCCGTTTTTCGATTTTTCTACTATCCGTATGATCCTAGATATACACGCATGGGCTGCAGGGGGTTAAAAATTTCAATCTTTCAATTCCTGAAATTTCTATGGAAAGTGAATGGCAATTTTTCGCCACCTGATCAGCGGATAGACGAGAATTTTTCATGTATTTATACGTTCACAAAACATTCATGAAATTTAGAAACGAGGTTTTAAAAAATTGGAAAAAGATGTTTTGGAATCGAGCACCTAATGAGTGCAGCGGACATTGTGGAAGGTCACGTTTTTGAATTTCGATCACTTTCGATGCATCTATCTCTTTCCACATTTTCGCTGTTCATTATTCTATCGTTTTTTTTTTCAATTTTGACTTTACAAATAATTTAATAGGTAATTATCGTTATGATAAATTTTCTTTTTTTGCGTTGAAGATTCGAATGATTCTTAGTGAAAAATTGCTGTTGCGTTTTTCGTAAAATCCCGTAACCGATTACCCTAATAACTCAACGTTCGATTGTGTCATTTTGAAAAATCGTGGGGGATCCCTACTAACCTGGAACCTTATATAGTTCTTATAAAGACTTTTTATAAAGTGACCTTATAAAATGCTTATGAGGATTTTATAAAGTGTCCTTATAAAATCCTTATAAGTTAATGAAAATTTCATATGGAATTTGAAAATTTAGAAGAATTACAAAATTTTATAAAATTTTTTCTTTATAAGGATTTTACAAGGCCGCTTAATAAGGAATATTAATTTTAATAAGGATTTTGTAAGGGTGCCTCATAAAAAATGGAAAATTTTATGAGGAATTAAGATTTTAAAAGGATTATATAAGATTTCAAGTTAATAGGGATGTCGAACCACTTTCCCAATTAATAAAATTTGAACAAATATTAGTGAAGAACATTTATTCATGATCTTATGATGAAGAAACATAAGATTTCAATAAAAAATATACGGAAAAAATTGATGTTCATTCAGAGTCACAGTTTTTGCATGTGAAAACGCCACCAGCATGTGTACACATCACAAGTGAGCAACTCGATCGCACTCGTTGCAATGAACCGTGTTGTTTCGGTTCTGCTTCCTTGCTAATTTTTCACCGCAAATGATGCAGGAATTATCATCATTCACGTCTTCATCAGTAGTCGGATGCTCTTGCTGCTTCTTCTTTGATTTCACTAAAGCACGAGCTTTTGCAGCTTCTACGCGCATATATGCTTGTAATATTAATTTATGGTTTACGAGAATTAAAATTTTAAGTTATATAATTTAAATGATAAATTTGATTTATAATCCACGACAGTTTTTCATGAGTTTTTTATTAAGATTTCTTACAAGTTTTTCATTAGATACGCTACAATTCAAAAACTATCAACAACTACGTTATTGTCGTTAATTTATTGTAATTTTGCATGAAATACCACTAAAAAGCATAAAAAGTACATGATCTACCTGAAAAATGTCAAAAACTATGTGGTTTGATATTCCTTAAAAGCTATGTTCTACTAAATAGCCGCCCATAGCTCACAGAACCAAATTTCATAGAAAAAATTTTTTGTAGTGTAATTAATATTCACAAACAATGTTTTCATAGATATTCATTTACCTGCTTCATTTTACGCAGAAATGTTAAAAACCAATGTAGTTTTCATAACAAAAAAACACTTTGGAAACTCAAAATTCAGTCGGTTATCGCAGAAAGCAGAAAATACGTTTCATCAGTTAGACTGCTAATGGAAAAATGAGATGGAGCTGAAATAATACGATGACAGACATTTCGTATAGTTCGCATGTAAGGTAATG
>JAPYZL010109074.1:0-11906 GCA_030522825.1 Platygaster orseoliae
GCAAATTCTGAAAAATATTGTAAAAAATGAACCGTGACTCTTTTGTTAAACTTGCCCAACGGTGTAAACATTTGAATAAAAAAAATTTTTGAAAAAAAACTTTTGTTTCCCAATAATTGTATATTTGAAAAATTTTTTTTCAATATTTGAATTATTACGGGGGAGGGGGGGGGGTTGGCAAGGCGATGTCCTACTTTTACCTTCTGAGCATCTGGTCACCTTAACTTTGGGGCACCCTGTATAATATATGCCAATGACTAAAATACGAATATTTTGTATAATATAATACTGTATATAGTAAAATTTACTATCTTTCAATACGATCTCCATTACTATATTTTTTAGTAGAAAATAATGGATTCTTCTCTCAATGTAGACCGTCGAATTCTAAAAAAACATCCATAAAAACCAATATAAATAGGAATCCATAAGAATACTAACAATGTTACAAAATCTCATAAACATTTATAAAAAACTGAAAATTTAAAAAATCTCGAAAATACTATAAATCTACCTAAATCTAATATTTTTAATAATAAAATACTGTGTATAATAAAATTTACTATATTACATCTCAATCCCCATTACTATATTTTTTAGTAAAAAGTAATAGATTCTTCTTTCGGTGTAGACCATCGAATTCTAAAAAAACGTCCATAATAATTTATAGAAATACTAGAAATCTATAAGAATACTTAACAATCCTACAAAATCTTATAAACATTCATAAAAACCATTGTTCATAAAGTTTACAACGTTGAAAAATCACACGAAAATTTTTTTTCAGAGATATACCAAAAATTATGTAAAACTTCGAAAAAACAAATTCGACGAAGCCCCTAACAAGGAATTTTCTAAACATGTTTCTACACTAGTGATTCTAACTCTCATAAGAAATAATAAAATCCTTATAGAAAGTAGAAATTTCTTATAAGGTCGACCTTAATAAATTCAAATAAGAAAAAAACTTTCTATAAATAACAGGGACAGTTTATAAGAAATTTAAATTTTTTTATAAAAAAATATTTAGGCCTTGTACATTTCTTATAAACTGAAATTTTTATGAAAAAAATTGTTTATAAGAATTTCTGTAGAAAATAACATTTTATAAGATAAGTTTTTATTACAAGAATCTTAAAAGTTCGACCTCTTTGTAAAACGACGAATTTCATCGTTGATGATTTCATGACTTTTTTTGGTCGACAATTTTTAAGTGCTTCGCTGAATTCGCTATTTTGAGCTTTTAAATCATTGATGGTAAATCTCAGAAAAAAAATTAATACACGTGATTTTTCAACGTTGTAAACTTTGTCAACATATAAAAAAACCAAAAATTACAAAAATCTCGAAAATATAAAAAACTTCCATGTAAATCTAATATTACTAGACATTTTTAAAAATACTGAAAATATATTGAAATTAGAATTCTATAGCATTTGAATTCTAGAAAAATATAACGTAATTTACAAAAAATAAAACATCTATCAAAATATGAGAAACTGAAAAATGTTTTCAATTTCTATACTAACATCGAATTCTAAAAATCTGTATAGTGAATAACGTAAATACAAGAAATCTGTGAAAATACAAAGAAATAATAATAAACTGTATGAATAACATAAAATACAAAAATTACAGAAATTTCTGAAATACTCAAAAAAAAATTTTTTTTGGGTGATTTTATGATTTGCAATCTTTAACAATCTGTTTGCGTGAATAAGATTTTTCAATTTTACGAACTTCAGAATATCAAAGTTATATAGGTTCTGTAGTCTAGAGATGGACATTTTTCATACATACACTAAACTGACAAAAAACCTAATAAACTGTACTATAAACACTGGAAGACTATTCCAGGAAAGTCTACATTGTGATTTTTATTTTTCATGTATCATAGTACATTTGGTCATAAATATATTTAAATTTACCTTGCAGTATACAAAAACTTAAAATATCGAAATTATAAGTTAATATATGATATATGTTTCTTCGAAAACAGGAACAAAGCTAGAAATTAAGGAAACTTATTTCGGGTAACATCATTCCGCTTCATACTTCAAATAACAAATAAAAAGGAATTCCTTATTATTTACTATTACTTCGTTAGACTACTTATGTACTTGAAAATAATAGTAAATAAATTTTTTGCATATTCAATTATTTTAATCTTTTTCATATTTTAAAGAATAAATCACTGAATCTTCTCTTCTAAAAAATAGTCGAAATTTACAAAGGTATTTCAACAAATTCATCAAGTTCCTTGGCTGATCACTAAATTACTGCTTTCCAATTCTACTGAAAAACTCTAACTCGTTAAAAAACCGCTCAAACCGTCTGGGAACACTGCATACATAAACTGTTTTTCATAAATTATTTCACAAGTCAACACAATGTTTGTAAATCCAAAGCTCATTGGTATGTTGAAGTTTAAGGTCAGGAATCATGAAACATGAATTCAGAATCGGTGCGTTTTTCACATGCCCTAAATTTCACGTATTTTCCATTAATAATTCTGGTATATCAACGCAGGAAACAATGTAGCACGCTGTGAGAAAAAAAAATGTGGAACAACTCATAATGGACGAGTTCCGTTTCGAATTCTAATGGCATGAAATGGTATAGATGAAAACCGCTAAAAAGACGCGGTTTATTCACTTTCCCTTCGAGTAGCAGATAATCGGTTAATCAATGGCCCATGAAATCCATGCTATCGGAGCCTCACGACAGAATTGCAATCTGTTTGTACCACGGTTTGTGCAACTCACAGCATCGAAAGGATTTTCACACACTCGAGCCGTTAAAAGGGAACAAAGGAGACCTGGCATTACCGGCTATTCAAGCGCAATTCTATCTCTGATATCTTGTATTTACGGAATAGAATAGGAACCTCCAATTATGGATTAATCAACAACACTATTTACCCGTACAATTCTAGGTAAATTATAGATAAAACAATACTGAAACTGATAATTGGTAAGATAAAAAAACTTGTAAGGGAAAAATTGTCAGGCTCAAATTTTCATCCAGAAATTTTATAAATTTTATTTATATTGGAACAGCCAGTTCCAACTCAATGCTATTACACATCTCAAATTGTTGATCGTAATTCAACATCGCGATTGTTATAAGGTGAAGGAAAAATCGATAGCACAATCAGCTATCACGTATCAAAGGATATGGAGATTTCGACAGGTCTTGTTCGTTCACGCCTTATAGAAATCGTGATTCTCACGATCGACCAACTGTTAGAACTGCGGTAACTGTATCTGTATTTATCATGGCTTAGCATTGTAGTGAAACGTAATTAAAACTATACTTTATAGCCTTACTCCAGTTATGAATCCATCATTTTTATACTTTGCCATTTTCCCCTGTGAAGGAGTTATTTACTTTTTAAGATTTCGAGGCGAGATTACATGAAACGAGCCGTTGAGTACAACGTTACGAGGGCTCTTGAGTAATTTTTTAAGAAAAAAAACTGCCATTTCGAATCAAGCCATTGAAATTGAAGCACGTGATGCTCTGAGTGAGTCATGAAGTATCTATCTAATCGGGAACAGTTGCAGATGTTTATTTTGCGGTACAGATAGCAGTGAATAAGTGATGTATCAGGGTAACAATTGTTTACGTGTAAAATTTCCTGATTGAAAAACAGTAAAACGCACATTTCTTTCCCGTAACTACATGGTAAAAGCCTTCTGCTTGTACTCCTTTGTTACGTCGCTCTAAAATTGAATCGTTAGTAATATGATAAAGAGAAAGAGAAAGCGTTTGAAACACGGGCACACAAGAGGAAACCGCTCCAACCCATTGTAGATATACTACGGAACGTTACACAATAATTACTTCCATAATCCTCGTTGTTCAGACACTTGATCTACCGTCACTGCTCTTTCTTTTTTCGCCCATTGCACAATCGTCCGATCACGCTGGATCGAAATTCTTATTTTCGAACTTGAATCTAGGTGAAGGACGTGTGGAATTAAAAAGAGAAAAACAATTTTTTCGAGATTTTTCTTGAATGTCAAGGTTTCCTTTGTGACTTTTTCAAATTTAATGGAAACCTTCAAACTGAAAGAAACCAAAAAATAAGCCTATCTCTGCCTTCGTGATTACCTTGAACTTAATTTGCAAAAATATGAATGCGAAAATGCAGCGAAGGCTCTTCGATTGAGTAAATAAGAAAAGAAAAGAAAACAATGACATTCAGCAACATGACATTCTTATGCAATCATTGATATTACTATTGTTCAAAATGTGAAGTGTAAGTTCATGAGAAATGAATAAACGGCCTTCACCTATTTGATTCATGATAGCCCTGAAAGTTTTGTAGATAAAATAATCTTGAAAATCTTAGAAAGTTTAGAAGGTCAAACTTTGTTAATTGCAGAATATTTAGGATGATTCGATTTATTTGTTTTATTCTGATTCGAAGCAAATTAAATGAAAATTCTCGTATAATTTTCAGTTCTTACATCTTCAGAAAATCAACAAACCTTTTGATTTTTACTTTTAATTTTGTGAGTTATTAAAATTTTTACCATACATAAAAAGTAATGTAGTCATTACAATTCAGAATAAAAATTACTATTCACATAAAATTTGAAATTATTCATCACGTCAAATTTCTAACACTGCCATTAGATCGTTTCACACGGATAAACTTGACGCAGAAACAATAAAAATAATTTTATTATACTATTCTTAAATTTCCTGAAAATATGGGTAGAAACTCATCACAGATGACAAATATTTTTTTTAATTTCTAACAAATAAAAAATCTCAAGTTTTTTGAAAATCTTATCAGCTAATCAACGCATAAAACAATTGCAGACCTAAATGAAAAATATTTACATACACTTCAAAAGAATAATGAGCGTAAACTAAATGTACGATCGTTTATTATATTGTAAATTAGATATGAATTCTCGCAAACAGTATGTTAAGTTTTTTTCAAGGGGGGGGGGGGTAAGGGGTAACTTGAAAAAAATAATACTTTTTTCGCTAATTTTTTACGGAGATACAGCTCAAGCAAATTTATTCAAACTTTTTTTAAATTATAAAGCATCATCTAGAGAATATTTTGTTAAATTGGCGTAGAATTATCGGAAATCAAAAAAGTTGGCCAATTTACCTAAAGTAAGAGTTAATTCTCCCCCTTCGGTCGTTAGAACGTTATTATTTTTGTTTTTCAACAATTCGTCGTCTATTGAAGCAAAAAAACGCGATTTTTCGCTTAATTTTCCGCCATTTTTTAAGTGAAAAATTACTTAAATACGAAAATAGCAAATTTTCAATAACGGAGGGGGGGGGGCATTTCATACCATGAAAGTATGTTGCAAGTTTGAAAAGAATCGGTCGAGTAGATTTTACAGGATCGTGTTCACGGACTCAAAAAATTGGTTTTCACAAAAAAGCGATTATAATTTGTTTATTACTCTAAAAATGAGACAAAAATTTTTTTTGTGACTTACACTGAATCATCAATTGATTTGAAATAGTGACACAACATTTTCAAAACGTTAAACTTCGAAAAAAGGTAAAAAAAGAAAATCGATTTTCTGAATCTATTTATCCCTTACTCCCCTCTTAAAAATATTATATATTAATATATATAATATATATTAAATATTTTATTAATAATGAAAAAATTTTTAATTATTTTTAAATAAAAGTAAAACTAAAGAATAATTTACTTTTAAGAAATTGAAGAAATTTTTCATTCTAGGAAATCACTAGTTTATTAATAAAATCTATTTTCTATAAAATTTATGTAACTAACAGACATTATCTGAACATTTTTTTCAACCACTACTGTTTGAAACGCTGAAAAACTGACGACCTTAGAAATCACTAATTCTAATAACGAATTTCTCATCAATCATAGAAATGAACCGGAAATCTGAAATTCACATAAGATTCCATATGGGGTAATCCCCTTTTGTTCTCTGAGTAGTCCATGTGTTATACTAATTACACTTTGTATCATTCATCATTCAAGATGAAATATTTGATTTCACGAACTTGATTATACCGATAATAAGTAAAGCAATGCGAAACGCAAAAAAATTGATTTTGAAAACTTTGCTTATTAACCCCTTTTATAACTTGTTACATAATTTTATGATTTTTAGTAATTTTTTTCAAAATTCACTACTGAACACTATTAACATTTCTGAGTTGCGTAGATAGTGTCATACGCTTTCAGATTAAAATAAAGTTTTCCAACGTGGTTTATTTCATAACTTATCGAAACGTTTACTCGTCCTATCCAGTAACGCACTACTTATATCGCCCCTTTTACAGTAAAATTAAATGGATCTCTTGCCCATAACAAATAGCACAAAGCTGCTCATTAATTAGAATAAAAGGTCGCCTCACACCTTGATTTTATTCACTCGCGCCCTCGATTCATCGAATCATCTCGGGCATTATTGCGCGAGTGCATACGCCGTGTAAGAACAATGCGTGGGCACGAGCAGTGCAAGCCTACATGTGTAATCCGTTCCCCCCGAAGCGACTTATCGCAATCCAAATCATTCGTTTAATTACGCATTTAGCCTGGGAAGTCGTGATATTCTGCGCCCTTTTTTTTCCTTTTAACGAGGGAAGAGCGCAACAATTATCTCATTTTGGACGACCTAACGGACCCCGATTTCACGAGTTTCCGGCCTCTTCGTGAACTTCCCCTTCGGCTTTCCTCCTTATTTTCATCATGGGCGAACGATCACGATTCTGTTCCCATCATCTTTCATGAACGTCCCGTTAACGTCGTAACTGATTAATCCGCGGTTTATTGCTTTCATTGTTCTGAGAACTGCGGCCCAAGCAGTTTCCACACTATGAACCGAAGCAGGGCATCTTACGAAATCTCACGAAAATTCTAGATATAAAAAAATTTTTTTGTATACCTTAGTAGTTTTTCACCTCATGCACAGCAACGAAAAAATTCACATTGAAGGCAAAAAAAGACGAAAAAGTAGATGGAGCTTCTTTTTCGTCTTTCTTTGCCCTCGTAACGTGACCTGCGCAGACGCGTTGGCCCCACCGCGAAACGTCATACTTCTACACCTAGATAAACAAATAACTATTTTCAAGATTTTAGCGACACGTTTAACAATGAATATTTTATAGATTAATTAGATAGATATTACATAGATTAATTGCATTATGATCGAATTTTACAGTTATATAGAAATTTTAGAAATATTTCACAAAATTAAAACATTCCAAGTACTTATTTTTTCTTCCAGTTTCACGTTCTTGATGATCTCACGTGTGAAATAATGATATGAACTATATATTTTATTATACAACATACAAACAAAAATTACATAACGCAACGTTTTTGTTCGTAAAACGTGGCGTTATTTCTACAGGTCGTATGTTTTAAGAAAATTGAATTAAAATCGAAGGTAGAGTTTTAATTAAATGCCACTTCATGTAATTAACGTGGAGTCATGGTATTCCTCATTAAACATCAGGAAACACGCAAACGCATAATATGTAGGTATATGATGGCTCTGGAGCAATCGGGACGAATCGTTATAACTTTCTTACTCTACATTTATTAATGCATTGACTTGGAGATTATGAACGTGCCTACATGTGAATTCACGCGCGCGCATCGAGGACGTTAAGTCGATTATGATTTTTACGCTTAAGAGAAATAGCGTTTGAAACGTCAAGCTAGAAAATCGATTTTGAAACACATTTATTTTATTCGTCCAAGAAGTGAACGTTCCAAGGCGCAAAACATATAGGCTCATCAAAAAAATATAATTTGGAAACGGCTTATAAATTATTTAAAAAGTGCGTGGAAAAAGTGCTATTTTCTCCACCTGTCCTGCATTATCCTATTTCAATTCATACATTACAATAAAAATTTGATGAGTCCTTTTTACAATTGTCGCATGCATAATCAGATAAAAAGTACGATCGTCAACAACGAGTAACTGATCAATACAAAAGAAAATACTGATGAGTTTTTTTCAAGTGGAAAACCCGATATTGGAGCTTTTCCTTTCGATTCTGTTTTTCATGCCACATTTGGAGTGCAGCAAGTGGGACGTTGATTCGAAATTTTCGTGAATAATTCCTAACGAAATGTTCAGTGAAACGTAGAAGCTTTTACCGAACGCGTATCTGATTTTATTGATACATGGGACTTTCTCTCAACTGCACGTCAATGCAATTTTCCGAAATTTTTTCTCCATTCTCGTTAATTTACGGAATATTCAGTCTTGCCTTCAAATTCACTTGATTTTTATTTGAAAAATATTTATACTTCATTAGTACTGCTACTTTCACTTCCTAGTATGAAAAGTTTGTCATAACATAAGATCCAATTCTATTTTCGAAAAGCCATTGAAAACTTGAAAAAATTTTTGCAAGTTTCCAAAGGTTATTAGAAGCTCAGAGGAAAATAATTAATTCATTTGTCATTCTGAAAAATGTTCATGGTAAATTGAGAAATTTTTAACGGTCCAAAAAGCAGTAATAAAAGTTAGAAGTGAGATACGATTTTGGTTTTTTTTTATTTCGAGTGTTTAACAATCGGAAAATTTCAGTGTCCAACTTCTAGCGTTTATTACACAGCTAATACATCAAACAGACGATTGTTACACTTTCACTGTTTGAACAGAGAAAGTTACTAAGACAAGTTTTTGTCACTTATTGTTTTTAAGGATGATTTTTGAAAGAAATAATATGTATGGTTCGACAAAAATTAGGGGTAATTATTAGAATTTGATTGTTACGTCAATACGTTCGAAGCTTCTCTTCAACAACTCTTCCTTTGTATTTGAGATCAAAAAATTCTGCATTTATTCAACTTGATTAATAAATTTAAATATATCCTGAAACCACATCTAAGTTGAATAAAATAATAATTTTATAAGATGACCATTTTTAACTGTGAAGGACTCATTTTTATACAGTAGATAAGCTAAGCCGGTTCTGGGCCAGAACCGGCTTAGCTGATCCACTTAAAAGACTAATTTTTTGTCATTAGCAGTGCCGAGAATTCTTCAATGAGATAAAGAGATATACGGAAATACTTCTTTAAAATTGTTTTGTGGTAGGACATACGAAGTTTCACAAAGTGAAACTTATGTTCTTTTATGTATGAGTCAACGTGATGAAGTTTTTTTATTAGGTTTATAGAGAGATTTTAAGTATTGTTTATAATTTTCAATATTATTTTGATATTATTGCTTACATAATTGTTAATTAATGATAATGAAATAATAGTAGACGAAAAAACTATCGGGAGGTGGGGGAATCGTTTGGATTCGTGAGGCAAGCGAGCAAAGTAATCAGGCTGACGGAGCGTGGTACCGGGCATTGTCTTTCGAGTTATGTTGCCTAAGTGACTTATTTCCACGCTTTCGTGGTTTTCTTTAGAAACGGTACTTGGTCCGAATTCACAATATTGCACTGCATTGAAGATCTACTTTACGAATCTTGTCACGATTCGCTTTGCTTATACCTTTGAACCTCATTTGTCTCTGTTTAGGGTTATCTGCAGGGAGAAAAATGGTTTGGTTACAGCAATCATTGATTTAGTAAAATATGGACCCACCAAAGTTTTGGGTACTACAAACAAAACTTTGGTTATGAAAACCAAAACTTGTGTTATGGCAACTAATGCTCAATTTTATGACTGATACTTAGGTTGCAATAACCAATTATTTGGTTATCGTACCTAAAGTTTTGATTGTACTACCCAAAACTTAGGTGGGCTCATATAAAACTAAATTAATGTTTGCTCAGCAACCATTTACCACAATTTTTGAGAAAATCAATAATATTTATATTACAACATAAATATATTGTAATGCTTGAAATCTCTTTTAATTATAAGTTTTCTGTTTAAACAGCAGAATGAAATTAAAAATTTTTAATCAAAAAGATCAAATTTGAAAGTTACAGAAATCCAAAAAATTTCAAGTTTTTGGATTTTTAAAAATTTCGTTATTTTAAAAATTTTTCTAAATATTAAAATCGTTGAAAATTACTGACATTTTTAATGTATTTTACATTGGAAGTTATAGATATCCGAAAAGTTTAAAAATTATTGAATTCGGCTCAAATATTTTTCAAAGTTTACAGTATTCTTGAAATTTTCACGAAGTTTTCTATTTTTTCGAAATTCGAATTTGAGAAATTGAAGACTATGTAAGAATTTCCGGAGTATCGCAATTCTCAAAGTTCTCTAAGATGTCTGATATTCTCAACATTTTCATTTCTAGAGTTTTATAATATTATAAATAAAAAAACTTGAAGTTTCAAATTTCTTAAAATTCAATTATTTCTCGAATCTCACAAGTTTTATTTTGATATTTTGAATTCAAAATTTAAAAAATCGAAATAAAGAGTTGATTGTCATTTATCAATAAAAAAAAATTGTAAACTCATCAAAAACTCAAAATCCGAAAAATCAAATTTGGAAGTTTTAAGGACCAAAAATTTCAAAAATTCTTTTTCAGAAATTTCATCATGTCAAGAATTTTCGAAATTTTTATTCTGAATTTTATATCCAAAATTCAAAAAATTAAAATTCAAAAATATTAATTATTAGACAACGGTGAAAATTATCAATTTATCAAATATTTTACATTGGGAAAAATCGAGATTTGAAAGTTTTAGAAATCCAAAAGTTATCAAAGTTTTTAAGTTTCCATAAATTTTATTGTTCTATAAATCTTTTTAAATTTCAAAACCGTTGAAAATTACTGACATGTACAATGTGCTTGAAACTGCAAATTGAAAACATCTGTAAACTTTGAACAATTTTGAATTTGTGAAAATTTTGCCAACTTTTTGGGAATCTTGGGAGGGGGGAGGGGTGAATTTTTTGCCCCGGGCCCCGAAGAAGCTCTGAACGCCCCTGGGTTGCTGTAACAAAAAATTTCTTTCCACGTGGCATAGCGAGTAATCAAAACTGCATCGTTTTTTTTGGAAATAGATACTTGTCTATTTTCAATTCAGATTATGAAGTTCAGATCCTCATATTTTATTGAATCTCAAAAATTTTACAATAAATTGAAGAACTCCCCGTTCAAATAGCAAGTAAAAATTAAGTTTTTTTCAAGTATTAGGTTTTGAAAATCTAGTTCGTACAATTTTTAACTCGAAAAGTTTTTATGAGTTATTACTTTCATTTAAGAACTTTTTTATACTGTGAAAATTTTTATTTCCAAATAAAAACATTTTTATATGTTTAAACGAGAGTTTTAAGCAACAAAAGTAGGTTTAATCAGCGAATCAGTTTTTTTTGGCACTTCTTACAAGTTTCTTAGTAAAAAATTTTTCGAGTTAAGGAAATCAGCTATTTTGATTCCTGAATTTACTTGTTTGTATGAGTCTTGATCTTTATAATTCATAATAACAAATTAAAAATATGAAAAAAAATTTCTCGATTAATGTGAGATTAAAAATTAAAATTTTTTTCTCCTCAAAACTTTGTATTAAAAAATTCAATGTTCTGTATTTGAAAAACGACGCATGATTTCAAGAAGTTTGAAGAATACGAAAAAAACGATCGATTTATATATAACGATGGAAATGTGTTGAAATGTTCCTATCGAAATTAAAAAACACCGTAGCTCAAAATTTTATTTCATCATTCGCATTGTCAAATTTCATTATTTCACTTCGTGAGGAAATAGTATATTGTGCGACTAATTGGAGAAGGAGAACATTCCACGAGCGTGAAGTTTGCCGCGCGAGCGTAGCGAGAGCGGTAAACACGCGAGTGGAATGATTCTCCTTCGACCACTAGTCGCACATAATACTTTATTCAATGACTGCAAGGAATATGTAATTGAGGGGAGGACAAATACCTGACTGATTGACGCAACAATGGCCCTGGTATTTTTTTTTATTTTCCGCAAGTGCGGGTT
>JAPYZL010109156.1:0-34289 GCA_030522825.1 Platygaster orseoliae
AATTATTAATTCTAAAAATAATAGGAGAAAAGAATAGGAAAGTGATAAAAATTGTACGAAATAATAGAAAATGACACATTTTACAAATACTTGAAACTACGAAAAATACTGGAAAAATTCAGGTAAATTCTTAGGGTACTAGAAATTTAGGACAATAGTTTTTTCTGAACAATCTGTAAAATTTTAAATTTTGAATTCCAGGAGATGAAATTGAAAAAAATCCCCATACATAAAATATTAATAATTCTGAACAACAATAGAAAAGGATACAACATTTTTAAAAATACTTGAAACAATGAATAGAATAAGAATAGAAAAAATGAATAGAAACTATGAATGGCAATTTGAGATAATCGTTTTCTCTAATTATTAGTTTATTAATAACATTAAAAAATTCTTATATAATTCTGTCATTTAAAATGACAGAATTCATATTTTTTAATTTATAATCATAAATTTTTAATTTATAATTTCAATTTATTTTATTGATTAAATTTATAATTTAATAATTTATAATTAAAATATTTAATTGGCTAGGATTAATTTTAAAAAATTCGAAAAATAGTTAAAATTAAGTTATTCATGTTAAAAAAAAATAACTTCCGAAAATGATGAATATCTAAGAAACTTTGAACTCTGGAGCATCGAAATTTTGAAAATTTAGTCAGCAATTCAAAAATAAAACAAAAAGTATTTCAAATCATGAATGAAATTTAAAAATCCTGAAAGCATTAGAATTGTGTAGAAAAAAGGTTTTTTAAAAGAATCTAAATAAATACGAAGGATTTTCAAAAATTGGAATTCTAGACCATCGAATTACAGAAACGATATGAAATCATAAAAACACTTTAGAAAGGACGAAAATATAAAAAATCTATGAGATAATCAAAAATAAATTTGATATGTATGAAAACAATTAAGACTCAAAATCGTTTAAAATTTTTATATACTTTAGCATGAAATTTTAGAAACTTGTAGAGTGTTTGTAGAAAATTAACGAAAATGTTGAACATTTAAAGAACTTTGAACTTTGGAGATTTGAATTTTGTAAATTTAGACAGAAATTCATGAAAATCTTGAAAAAGTATTTCGAATCATGGCCAAACTGAAAAAATTCTTAAAGTATTAGAATTCTATGAAAGAACTGTTTTTAGAAAAATCTAAACAAATGCATATAATTTATATAACTGAAATTCTTCATCTACAAATTCTAAAAAAACGTATACAAAAAGCTATGAAAATACTAGAAATGTATGAAAATACTATAAAACGCTTGAAAATCTTATAATAAACACTCTAAAAAAGAACGAAAATATAAAAAATTTGCAAAAAATTCAAAATCTACGTAGATCTTATTTATTAAGACATCTTCAAAAATACTGTAAATCTGTTGAAATCAAAATTTCTCAGCATCGAATTTTATCAATCTGCATAATTACCAACAAATAAATTGGTAATTTAGAAAAATGATGGCAACTCAAAATCGTTGTGAATTTCAACACTTAAGCATCGAATTCTAAACATCTGTAGATTGAAAGATATTAATTTGAAAAATCTATAAAAATACAAAAAAATACGTTTAAATTCTACGAATAGTTCGACGAATACCATCAAATTTAGAAATTCTGAAATACTTAAAAAGTATATTTCTTTTCGGATTTATTGATTTTTAATCTTTGAAAATTTAATTTCGGCAATATAATTTTTGAATTTTAAGAATTTTGTAGTTTGATAATTATGAAAATTTCGGAGTCCATGCAGAGTCGAACATTTTTCATATACAAATTCACCATAATGGAATTCGATTATAAGATTCTTAAGTCACTGAATAATTTTAGTATTTTTCAAACTATGATACTTCATCATTTACACAACTTAAAGAATTTTTTTAATATTGTAAATTTCCAAACAGCTTTCTAAAATTGGAAGCCCCAAGAAATATAGTATTCTATAAATTTTCAGTATTTTCATAATTTTTGTAAAAAATTATACATATATCTAGGAAGATTTTGTCAAAAAACCACTCTCAAACTTTTTTTTCTGCCAACGACTCTGATTTTGAATCATTATTTTCTTTCGAAGAGTTTCAATTCTACAATTCTTTTTGCTTCTGAAAAAAGAGCACTGAGAAAAAAATTATGCACTTTTTGCCACATTTATTTCAAAAAGTAGAATATAATTGTACTTTTTACAATATCATTGCAAAATTTTCAAAAATAATTGTACTTATTACAATATTGTCTACTAAAATCGTCGTATTCTATAAATTACAACATATAATAGCCTTTACCATACGATTTTAAGAATTTTTAAATTTACACATGCAAATCGTATCATACAAATTTCAATTTTTATTTAACTATTACTATCATTTATAAATATTACAACATTATTATATTATACAACTATTATAAACTTTTCACAAATTTTACTATTTTTATTCATGAAATTTCGTTTCCCAGCCATGAAAATTACAACATTAAAATACACAATAACTACAATATGATATTGTAAAAAGTACGAGATGTATTGTAGAAAATATAATATGTAAAGGAATTTTGACAACAAAATATTTACATTGCTACATCATCCTTTGACAATATTTGCAATATAGTATTGCAAAAATTACTATATTATCTAGCAAAAAGTATAAAATATCTGAATAATCCCCATTCACTATATAGTATTGTAAAAACTACAATAATTTTCTCTCAGTGAGAGTTAATTTCGAACCTTAAAAACACTTACAATCATTTTTTAATCGTGTTTTAATCATTAAGTTACAATTCAAATACAGTCTATTTCAATATCCTCAATTTCCTCACTTTTACAGTTTTTTGAAGAACTCAATTTCACCACTCAATCAAAATCCAATCAATCATTCCACTAAATCAAGACTCCAAACACAGCTTCGAACCCAAATAAAGTAAAATTCAAATCTCCAACCAAAACTCTTCGCAAACCTCTCAAAGACGATTAGCCCCGTTGGAACGAAATTCCTCGTGATTCGAAAATTCGCTGATTGCAAATCCGACTTTATGTCAAGTCCAATAAATCACAGGTTATTTATGAACGCTGGAATCGGGAAATGAATTTCGAGTGAATCGGTCGTTATCTTTTGATATTCATAACTGGGACGTTTATTCTTTTTTTCCCCGGCTCCATAAATTATAGGTTAGACGAAAGAGCTGGGTGATGCTTTGTGATTCCGTGAATCACGATGCATCCAGCCGTCTATACATCGGACCCTAATCATGCAAATTCTGCGAGTGGGCGTACATGTGCTTTACCTGAGCATTGCGCTACGTTCCTATCGCGCTCATCAATATCGCACTTACTTTTGTATTCAAATTGAACATGTTTTTCATCCCCCCGAGACACGATAAGAGCATGCATTCGTAAGACAGAGATGACATCGGGTTGAAATCCAAAAAACTCGAATCATAAATGCTCGACGCGTCGTGTCATCGCGCTAAAAATAGTGCATATAAATGGATGTACAAGTTTTTCTTTCGTTTTTATTCTTGCAAGGTTTTTCTTTGTGAGTCGGGCTTTGGAAGAAGGTATAAGACAATCGCGGTTCTGGTTGTTCTGCGTGTTGTTGGCAACGACTATCTCGAGATCCTCTGCACTACATTTCCTCCGATTCAATAGTCCTTTTCCCACTCCTTTCCCAGGATTTTTTGCGCTGCTCATGCGAGCGGCGTTCGTGAGATGATCAGGCTGATCGACTGAAGATACCCGATTACCCGGTTTGTTTTTTTTTTGGTTCAGGGAGACCTTCGCGTGGTTAATGTGGATCTGGAGTAACGAGGTTGGCAAGAAGTTGGTTTGGGTTCGATAGAGTGCTAGGTGCTTTGTTGAACAGAAGCACGGGAGATAATGCTAATGTGAGTTATGGAAAATAATGGATGAGAGTGTTGGTGATTAATAATTCAATAAGTGAATGTTATTGAAAATTGAATTACTTTAATCTAAAGGATGTGTGAGATGGTTTTATGGAAATTCAGAAAATTAGATTATGTTTACAAGTTTCAATTCTACTATATTGTTGTTAAAAGTACCAAAGCTCAGAAATTGGAAATCAGAATTTTTACTAAATTTTGAGAATTTTTAATTCTGCTGCCCATTTGTAATTAATTTTGCTGCTATTTTTAATTTTCAAATTTAGGAATTTTCAATTCTGTTACCTTGTAAATAACAATTATTATATATTCAAGTGAGTTTTTTCTTGAACAGAATTCTGGAAATTATTGTTTGGCTTGGATAAAGCATAAAATGAAAATTTTATAATTGTTTCAACTCAGTGAATAATAAAGTATAATTAAAATCTATTTTGTATCATCGAATTCTGGAAATCAAAATAGAAATCCACGAAAATTTCAGAACATCTTTTGAATCATACAAACGCTGTTGAAGTACTGAAAACTACAACAATATATGAAATTATTATTTTGATAAAAATTCTGTCAAATACAGGTAAAAAATTTTTGCCTATGGTGGCTAAAATTTTGGGGGGGGGGGTAAAATTTTTAGGAAACCTTCCAAAATTTGTTTGAGCTGCGAGAAAATAAAATTTAGTAGAGATGTTTATTTTGAAATATCTGATGTGAGGATTTTCTGTTTATTTTATTGGTATATGTAGCAACATTTTAAATAAGTTTGATAGTATTATAAGTAGTATTTCTAATTTAGAATGCTTATTGTTAATTTGAATTTCATCATACATTACAAGAATAACAATTCGAAATTTGCATTTTCAGGTCCTTATAAAAAACGATGAACATCTCCAAAATTTTCGAAATTTTTCAAATTTTAACGGAATGTTCGGAATAACGCAAATTTTCGAAGTAACATAGCTGAAATTGTCGAAACATCTTTATTTTCGTAATTTCTAAATTTTAATAAACCTATACTTATTAATAAATTATGTCGACCATTTTCAGTCTCTAATTTTTAGAACGCTTAAAATTTTGATATATCTTAAAATTATTTTAACTCAAAGCATTTTCGAACTACTTATAATTTATGAATTTTGCAAAAGTCCTATCGTTCGAAAAATATTCTACATGTTTCAAAATTTCTTAATTTTTTTTTATCATTGAAAAATATGAATAATACTCATAAAAATAAGTATATATTTTTACAATATTGAAAATTCTTGCAATCTTTAAAATTTTCAAAATTCCCTTAGGAATCACATTTCTACAATTATGAAAATTGCTTATATATTTGAATTGTACAAAATTTAGTGGATTTTCAGAATGTCAGTCTTCTTGGAAATTTCAAAATGATTATAATATTTCACATGGTTTCTAAAGTGGGAAAAATTATTGAAATTATGATGGAATAACAAAATTTGATAAAATTTTCTAAACAACGTAAATTTTGAAATTACTGAGTTGTACAAAACATCTAAATTTCTCAATTTTCCAAATTTTAACACATTTACAATAAATTATCATATTCATTAGGAATTCATATTCTTCCAGAATATGAGACTTGAAAACTAATCATTTATTAACAATTTGATATTCTAAATTTGTCACATTATTGTTATTTATATCAGAAGTTGATATTCTTTCAGAATATGAATTTTCGAGAACTAATCAATTATTCTGAATTTCATATTATTAATTTGTCAAATTATTGTATTTATCAGAAGTTCACATTCTTCCAGAAAATGGAGGCTCTAGAACTTATAATTGATTTACAATTTTACATTATGAATTTGGCAAATTATTGTATTTATCAAAAGTTCATATTCTTCCAGAATCATACTCAGGACTCAAAAAGTCAAATAACTTTCCAATCTCAAAATTAGAAAAATTTAGAAACCGTCTCTATGGTAAATTATGAAAGTTTATAAAACTGCCTCTGGTATTCTCAAGCAGCTTACTGTATTATCCCAAGATTTCCCAATCCATCACTAAATCAGCAATCCCAAATCGCGAAAAATCTCGAAATCCCTCGAAACCATCCTCTTAATTCATCTACCATCTTCAACACCACTTTCCTATATTACAAATCTCCTGAAAATGCCACCTAACAACACACGCCTTTGCGCCGTCGGAGCCCTGCACTTGGTTTCGCTTTCCACCAAATTACCTTCCTCCTCAGCCGTCATTAAAACGCCCCTAAATCACCGCTGACCCCGGCCACATTTTCGAATTTCAAATCACGAAAGCCACTAAACGTCCCGTTGCAAAAACGAAAATGACGGCATCGCAATTGTAAAAGCCGAAGCTTTCGGGATGGTTTACGACACTTGGAAAATGTGCGGTGTCCTCGACGAGCGTCCACTGGGAGTTACGTACGCTGACGTTTATTGGAAACTTTTCTTTGTCGAGAATGTGGGCCAGGTGCTCGATTCGCGACTGATTTTGCTTCTTCGAGATGCCGCAACGTCCTGACGTGTCTTATTTTGCGAATAAAAACAAGCTTATTGACGATAGTGGTCATTTTACGATCCTATGCAAATGACTGGTCACGAGTGCAAGGAACGTACACGAACAAGATGCACGGAGAGTCGAGTCGAGAAAAATAATGGAGAGCTTTCAAAAGAGAAATTTGTCTGTTAAGAGGAAAACTTGGCGTGGAAATTGCGTGATGTTTCTGGTGTTTTTTAGGTTATGTTCACTCTAAAAAGTCAATCTTATTTTAAGATGCATCAAAAACAAGGGACGACTTGAAATTTAAAAAGATTATAATATGTCAAGAATTATTTACTCAAATTTCGTTAAATCTTCTTAATTTAAGACTTTCCTGCTTAAAGTCAATTCTGGACTTGGACTAAATTTAAGGTAATATTTGAATTTCAAAACGTGCCTTGATTTTGCTGTATTTTAAAATAAGATTCAATTTTTACAGTTTTGATTTATTGTGTTCTTGTAGAACGTATACTTTTGTGGTTTATGGTGCTTTTTGGGGTTCGAACATTTTTTTAAGTGAAAGTAATGATGATTTTGGTCAATCTTATAATCAGTGTTATTAATTTTGACAGTTCTTGCAATTTTTATAGGTAAATGCATTTGTGACGATTATTATTAAATAGAAGACGACTATTTTCATTTCTTATTATTCATATTTTATTTTCATCAAAGATTTTATAAAAAAAAAAGAAAAATAATTCTACAGATTCGCTGTTTCTCGAAATTACAAGGATTTAGCTGTTCGTCGAAAAAGAAACAGAATTCAGACTATAAAATTTTTCAGTATGGTAAAAAGTAATTGTAATTAGAAAAATGTGAAGACTTTTATGAGAATTGAGAACTGTCTTAAATTACAAGAATTTCTAAAAATTCATTAAATTATCGTAAAATATGGAAAATTCATAACTAAAATCTAATTTTTAAATTGTGAAATGCATTAAAAACCTTTTTAAATTTCCAAATCATTCGAATCCTAAAAAAATTTAAAAAAAAAAACATCAGTCTTCATAATTTTTACAGTTCTGCAAATCTTGGCAATTTTTTTCGATGATTTCTTACATTGTCAGTTCAAGTTTTCATTAGGATTATTATTCAATAAATAACAATTATTTTTATTTCATACCATTCATTTTTATTATTTATTCATTTTTCAACCAAGAAATAAATCATTTTGCAACTTTGGAATTTCTCATAATTTCAAGAATTAAGCTATTCATTTGGAATGAAACAGAATCCAGGCTATTAAATTGTGTAAAATAGTAAAAATTATAGTAATTTGAAAAAATCGTTAAGATTGTCAAAACTACAGAAAACCGTCATATTTATTAAAAAATTTGTAACAAACGTTGAATTGTGAAATTCGTTGAAAACTCTTCAAAACTGTCCAATCATTCAAAGCCTAAAAAAATGTCAAGAACTAAAAGAAATTGAGTTTACTTTGAGAAAAAAAACATAACGCCAATTTATCAACAGATTACATTTCGGTCAAAAATTGATATAATTGTCATGTCATGACTGCCAGTTTCCAAAATTTTTTTAGTTTATGGCTTTTTTATAGAGTTTTAACTTTCTGCAAAGTAAAAGTGTTGATAATTTTTATTCATTCTAATCAGTCTTCATAATTTTTACAGTTCTTGCAATTTCGACAATTTTAAAGATGTTGGCAATTTTTTTTCCAATGATTCCTTACATTCTTATTAAAAAATATAAATTTTTAGTTTCTTTACACTTCCATCATTTGGCTAATAATAATTAGCTAATTTATTGCAAATGTATGTAAATCATGGCAAAAAAGTCTATTTTACAGTTCATATACAAGACTCAATCATAAAATTCCGATGAACATAAAAAAAAATTGCAAACTTAAAAAATAGATTTTTTTGATCATGTCCTTATACTTTTACGGTAGGGTATATTATACTTTATTATATATAATAATCATGTAATTATTTATTATTATTTACATATTTGAATAATAATTTGAAATTTCGGCATTGCCGCACGAAAATGCGAGAGAAAGGAAAAGAAGCGACAGAATCCAGTTCCATTTCTCGCCTGATAAATCGTGACCCACTTTCTTTTTTTTATCTGCCTTCCTTTCCTTCCTCCGAGGATTCGCCCTCATTCGAAAGGTGATTCCCCCGATTTCTCGTATTGGTGCCAATTACTCGGGTTCACCAAACTCCGCTCGTCGAAAGGAGTATCGTTTTCAGAGTCAGGGTCAACGGGCCACCACACGCAAGCAACATTGCTCATTTCCAGATTCACATTATTTTACTCCACCCCCCCCCCTCTCCCACCCCCGTATACTCATAGTGTATTTGTATAATCTTGAATGAACTTGCAAAAAGAAGAATTTTTTATTTATAACAATTTGGTAAACTGAAAAGTCTGAAGAGATGAATGAATATTGTAATGAGTTAAATGATTATTACAACTTTTGCAATGATATTGTACTTTTTGCAAAGTGTTTAGCAAAAAGTGCCAGACTTTGTTCTCAGTCTCCGATTTGAACGTGTTCCATAAATTGGCCCTGAAAACGAATATGAATCTGTAAAAACGTAGATTCAAAGGTTGGCTCTCGCGTTTTCTGCTCTCTCACGTGCCGACTTTGGTCTCGCGAGCCGTGTTTATGGGGCCCGCGCCGAAGGGTATTTCCGTTGCTCCATCCGTGTCCCTTTCTATTCTCCCTTTTACATCGGCCCTCGATATTCACGTGTATATTTATCGTGCCACGGCGTCGTTAAGAGCACTTTGCTATAATTTTTCGTCACGATGAAATATCCCGATTGCCCATAATGGGGCTCTAATTTTTTTTCCATCCCCGAGAACCGCGGAGCGAGAACCGTCGTATACAGTAATACGTTAGCGTGCCGGCCTTTTCCCTGGCGAGCATCGTATCGGTTATGTACATTTTACATTTATCGATGCTATGGACATTATCGTAAAGGGCAAGTTGAGATTCTGGCTGATTGATACTTTGGTTCCTGATATTGTTGATTTATCAACCTTTTTTTCGGTTAAAACACTTTTTAAATTGGATAGAATTGATTGTTATTTCGTGTGAACATTACAGGAATACAGAAAAATTATAATCAAAAACAGAAAAAATAATGACATTAATTAAAAAATACAAAATAACAAAAACTTATAAGTTGACTATGAAAAAAAAATTAAAAATACAGAAAATTAAATTGCAGATTCAAGTAATCAATAAAAGTAAAGAATAATTATACAGAATATCAGAAAAAAATGTTCATCGAAATGATTAGAAATAAAAATGTATTATTTTATGTAAACATTACAGAAATACAAATAAATAATTAAAAAAAAATTAATAAAAATATCGAATAATTGAAAAAAGATTGAATAGTTAATAAAAATACAGATTTAAAGTAAGATAAATTACAAATAGAAAATACTATTAAACATACAGATCGAAATACAAAAGAATTTGAATTACAAATTCGAAAATGAAGATTAAAATAATTATTAAAAGTAAATATTGAAAAAAAATTTCAATTGAAATGATAAAAAATAAAAATTGATTAGTATTGCATGTTAATGTTACAGAAATGCAGAAAAATTATATAGAATACTGGAAAAAAATTTTAATCGAAACGATTAAGAATAATCAATGACTATTATTTGGAAGGTATGTTGAGTTTATAATATGAATTTATAATATGCTAATCAGCTGATTATTTATTATATATATTAATTCATATATTGTAAATCATACAAATTATTATATTTATAAATATAAGAATAAGACTATTTGTAAAAATCAGTATAGAAACCCAGAGAACTACGAGAAAATAATAAAAATTATGTGAATACTGTCAAAATACTGAAAAAAATTCGAAGTACAACAAATTTGTATTATGAATACTGTTTTCTGAAAAATAGTACACAATATTTCAATTTTCAAATAGGTATTCAAATTTTTTGAAATATCAATAAAATATGAATAATCAAAGATACCCCCCCCCCCAAAAAAAAAAGAACCAAAACTATTAGAAATAATTACAAACAGAAGACCTTTTTTCATTACGTTGAAAAAAAAAATTTAAGGAATTCACTATGAAGTTACCTTGGGAACATGTAGTGCAACGAATTGTTTTAAAAGACGTAAAAATTATATTTTTCTTAAACAGACCTGTAAATTCAACAATATTGATGAATTTCCGGGTCATTTAATCTAATTTATTATAATTTACACAATTTGAATAAAAAAAAAATATGATTCTGAGAGCAACATATTTCCCTAATTACTAAAAAAAAATTATTACTTAAGCAAATTATAATAAAATTAGTAAAAATATAATTTTACCCATAATGACTGGTAAATTTAACATTATCGATAAATTCTCTATGATGAATATAACTTGAATATTTACGAAACTCGAAAAAATCAAAAATAGCACTTGTGATACAAAATTGTCAAACATTCTAAATTATATAACCCGTTAAGAAATATGTCTTAAGAAATATGTTTTCTTTGTTAATAAAAAATAATAATAATAATAAAAATTGTTAAAATATAATTCCAGCCAGAGTGACCTTAAACTCAACAATAAATAATCGGGTCATCAACATAACTTGAAAATTTATATAATTCAAAAAAACCCAAAAATCGCATTTTTTAAACTAGATCATCAAATATTAAAAAATATATGGGTCATTTCACACAAGATTTTCATTTAAAAATTTTTTCCCTCGATTCATTTTTTTTCACATAGTTCAACTGAAAATCAAAAACACGTATTTTTTTATTTCATTGCTATACACAAAATTTTCAACTTATGAATTTTTAAACTTTTCATGTTCAGAGGAAGTTACTCTTAACACTAGCTAATATGAGAAAAAGTATTAAATTTGAAAAATATCAAACCATCATGAAACGTATGCTTTTTTCTCAGCTTTCGAATGAAGGATACTACAAATCAATCCAAGTAATTGTTTATAACAAAAATTACCATTCATTAAACAAATTCATATTTTTCAAACTTGGGTATGTTTTTAAAAAATTTTTTTACGGTAAAATGTTCTTCAAACACTTCGGCAGATACTCACAAAATTTCAGCATGAGCAGTTAAAACCCTATGAAAACGACGACCTATATACGACATATATGAAGCATATATAAGACCTATATGTGTGTACATATATAAGACATATATAAGCCATATATAAGACATATATACGGCATATATGCGACTATATGTGACCTATATATGACTAATATGCGACTATATGTGACCTATATATGACTTATACATGACATAACTGCAACATATATAAACTCGCATATATGCTGTATATAGGTATTATATATCTTAAATATATATATGTCGTATATAGGTCGTCGTTTTCATAGGGAAATGTTGGCTTCGATGCATTTTTATATATAATCCTGATAAAAATACAATTCCATGATAAATCCTTTTTTTATTATGAAAAAAATGAATTTTCCTCTGTCTCGTTTTCTGGTACTTAACGAATTCAGCACGATCCTGCTTGAATGCAAAACCAGGGGCAGCAAATCTGTTTAGGATATCTTCATAAACATGAGTGCGCGGGTCGGCCATTTTTTCGGGGAGCGCGATTCTTGTAACCTCTATTGTCCCGCGGCAAAAGGGCGCACCTGGAAATGCATATCCGAGCATATCGCGAAACGTACCCCTGTTGTACAAGCGCGTAATGGAGAGAATACGGTTTTACGAGATGGCCTCGCCAAAGAGAGCACTCGGGATATACCGTATATGCAGATGCTGCGAGTCCCACGTTCGTAACGGTTCGCCAAGTCGTACCTTCGTTTTTCCGACATTGTGCGGCCACGAAAATGTACCGCCTCGAAAAATAAGACGTGCAAGCGCTATTCCAATCGCGTTTACGCCACGATCCTTCGGCGAAGTAATCTCTTTACCGTCTTTCAAGCGTACATTGAGAAAAAAAACTAGTTATTTGTACTACAAATATTGGAACAATTACTATATTCAAGGAAAATCTACAATATTACATTATTTTTCATATAATATAGTATTTTTAACTATAAATATATTTTTACCATGCAGTATCGTAAAACGTCAGATATGACAATTGTAAGTTTATATATAGTAAAAAATACTAAATATGTGACATGCCCGGAGAAGAGGGACCTTAGGCCAAAAAAATCAAAAATGGGTTTTTTATCTCTATCGAAAGGTCTTGGGTTGCTCGATCCAGAAAAAAAATTTTATTTTAATACGACTATTATTTTTCATTGGAAAATGGTTCTAAAAAATCACGTATATAGGGCAGTTCACAGTGAGGCCAAACTTTTATCGCTTGCCCTGAAAAATCGTGCTGTTTGGCCTAAGGTCCCTTTTCTCCTGGCGCGTCACATATATTGTTCTTTTTATTTTAGTAAATGACAGTTCAAAAATACAAGATATGGGATATTACCATACATAACCATAATTCCTACATTTTTTCATATGTATTATTATACATAAATGACTTTCACTAGAACGTACAACTACTACATATAATATTTGCTAATTACTTCAATACAAATTTTCTTGAATTATACAATACTTTATATAGGAAAATTTACTATATTTCATCCCGATCACGTATTACTATATTTTTCAGTAAAAAGTACTATATTTTTCTCTCAGTGTAGTTGCAAGTAACAATGTTTCATTTAAAAAAATTTCAAGTAGATACTATGATATAAAAAATGTGTAGTACCTTACGATTTTTTAACAGAAGTTTTATTTCGAGACCGATCTCAAATTAGTAATATATAACAAAAAACTTAACAAATATTAGATAAATTTTCAATAAATAGTTATAACTTACTTCAAAGATGAAAGTTCTAGTGATTAGACACCAACCTGTAAAAAAAGAAACAACAATTATTGATATATTATCGAAAAAAAACCAAGTTCTAACGGTTTTGTTCCTGGGTTTTAGTTTTTCATTATTTTATCATGAATTTCAAAAAACCAACTTGAAATTCAAAAATAAAAAATACAGCGTCAAATTATATAATATTTAAACTTTAAGACTATGATTTTCAGTAGGTAAAGTTTCGAAAAAAAGAGAAGAACCGAAAAAAATTAATTGATTTTCAATATTGCTCATAATTCATATTCATGATTTTCACTTCCTAAATAAATTATTTTAGTATATGTTTTAGATGAAAGTTCTAGTGAATAGACTCTAACAGTGCTGAAGAAAGAAACAATTGTTTAATGAACGAAAAAGCACTAAGTTACAGTAATTTTCTTTCCTGGATTCAGATTTTAAACCAAATTTACAAAGTTAATTTAGAATTATTCTTCATAATAGCATTATAACTTTGTATAATTATGAAAATGTTAAATTTAAGTTGAAATCTTATATTTTAATGTAATAATTATCATACGTTCTAATAACCAATTTTTATATATATACAGTGTGTCCCAAGTAAAGTGTGACAGCCGAAAACCATAGATTCTTTATGAAAATCTGAGACTTTTTTTCATTTGCCATTTTTTATAAAACTCAAAATTCAAAAAGTTATTTAAGCCAAAAATTTTAATGATAAATGCCCTTTATCAACAAGTAGGGATCAAATTCACGAACCAAACTTTTCGCAAATTTTCTTTATATTTTTCTGAGTAAAAAAGTTTTTTGCCACTTTTTACAAAACTCAAAATCAAAAAAGATATTCGAGTTGAAAGTTTCAACCAATCAGATTTCTCAGATTTCAAACTCGAATATCTTTTTGGGATTTGAGTTTTGTTAAATGTGGCAAAGGACTTTTTTACTCAGAAAAATATGAAGAAAATTTGGGTAAAGGTTTGTGCGTGAATTTGGTCCCTACTTGTCGATAGAGGGCACTTATTATTTAAATTTTTGACTCAAATAATTTTTTAAATATTCAGTTTTTTGAAAAATGGCAAAGGAAAAAAAGTCTTAGATTTTCATAAGAAATCTATGGTTTTCGACTGTCACACTTTACTTAGGACACCCTGTATAATAATATATATTCATATAGTATATATTATACAATAGAAGGTATTATATATTAATAAAATAAAAATATAATAATAATTATAATAATAATAAATAAAATAAATAATAGATATAATATATATAATTGAAAAGAAATATAATTAAAAATCATTCTCGTAAATGAAGCAATTGCATCTTCATAAAAACCTCAAACACTGAATGATTTCTCTGCACACTAAGAGAAAAATCTAGTACTTTTTACTAGAAAATATAGTAATGGGTATCGAACTGAAATATTTTATAATATACAGTATTGTATTTTTTAAAATACTCTACATATAATATGTTCAGTAATACTTATCAAAAAATGTGGAAATCATTATCATGTATGGTAATCCCATATCTTTTATATTGAGAACTGTTATTTACTCAAGTAAAAAATACAATATGTTTAGTATTTTTACTATATATCAACTTATAATAGCGATATTTTACTTTCTACTATACTGCATGGTAAAAAAATATACTAATGGCTAAATGTACTGTAATATATAAAAAATTGAATTAATACTGTAAAATTTCCTTGAATACAGTAATTTTTCCAATATTTATAGTACAGATTACTAAGTTGTTTCCTCACTGCAGAAATCAATCCTCAATTCCCGCAACAACTTGAAAATTCGATTATCTTCCAAGCTCCTGAATCATTGACCTTCATCCCACGTACAAAACGATTATCTATCATCCTAGAATTCGCTACCAATCTCTGTCTTTAAAGAATCAACCAGATTTATGAATCCTCTTTTTTCAGTCACCAAAGTGACGCAACTCAAACGTATAATTTTTTCTTTTTTTATTCCCCCTGTATTTTTTGCCTCCCTCGTCTTCCGGGAATTAATCGTCATGAGGAAATTCGCGACTTTTTTTAATTCAAAATCTTCTTCTATGGCACGAGTTGAGCAATTTCAGGGAGTTCAAGGATACGAGTGACAACATATTTTAGCAAACATTGGCACGGATTTCGCAGCAGTTTTTTGCGCGTATCGAATTTCGAGGTTCGTTTGTTAATGGATAAGAAGATTTTCGGAAAAGATTTCGTAAATTCATTGATAAAACGCTGAGTAATCATTCACGGTGCGGGGATATGATCGACACGGCGAAAATGAAAAACCGAGCAAAAGGAATGTCACGAAAAGCGCGATGGCGAAATCCGATGATTTTATCAAAGACAAGAAAACCTGTTGGAAGAAGTGTTATTGCAATGTGCAACGTGTATATCTGTTTGTACGATCGCTAATAAATTCCGCGGGCCCTGAACTCTAGACTATCTTATTTTACGTGTCACTCGCTATGATCTATGATTATCGCCGGCCCGCGAGCACGCGGATAATTATACGTCCTCGTTTTTCAAAGCCTAGCGCGCCTCCATGAGGTTTTAATTTGTAAATCTCGCCTTCGGTTTTCAGTGGTAAAATGAGATCTTTTGGACGACACCTCTTTTCTTCATTGGGTCACTTGTATGTTCAATGTGAAAATTAAAATGTAATAATGATGCTTGCACGAATTATTTAAAATAATGAAAAAAAAATTTTTATACTGTCGGCAATCGAAAAATTGTTTTCTTGTGGAATATCAAACGATTAAAAATTGCAGACCCTTTTGGTAGCAGTAAAAGATGAAATTCATTCTGAAATGGAGAATTCACTATAGCGTAAATAAACTGCAAGAATAAATGCCACAAAGTTTATTTACTTTCTAACAAGAGATCACATTCTTCCAAAGATTCTTGTCATACCAGAAACTTTGATTGAATTGAACATGAAAATGAGAATATGTTTTAAAATCTACGCTCTTTTTTTCGTGTCCAGTATGCAGGATTTTCTGACTACTTGGGTTTGACGATTTCAATCTTCTTTTCACTAGTTCCATCATACATGTGTACTCCGCGTTCTTCAGTCTAAAAGATTTTCCGCAATTATCACAAAAGTAAAGTTTTTCCGGTTTTTTCGAGTTTTTTAAACTTCGACCTTACTCGCCATTCTGGCAAACTTTTTTAATAACAAGGTTCTGTTTTTCTTGTTGCCAGTGAACAAATTTAGACATAGGAACCCTTTAGTTGTAGACACCAAGATAGTTACAGTCGGTAAACTGCAAATTTATATAAAATAAAAAGTTTATTGCTTGTTTTTCAAAACAGAATTACACAGGCAGAAAAAAAATTTCATCATCAAGTGTTATAAATAAGAAATAAATAATTAAATGATAAATAGTTTTTTTACAGTTCGCTAAAAGCACTGTAAGATAAATTGCAGAATGAAGTTAACGATCAATTAGAGGACACAGTTTCAATGTGAAAAATGTTAATGATTTTAATAAACTTTCATGTATAAAGGTTGTATGAAAAATAATAAATTTGTATTTTGAATGAGAATGAATGAACTTTCGTAATAAAAGAAATACAAGTTTGTAAAAACCTACAAAGAGTTCTTTTAAAATGCTAAAGTTTATTTTTAAAGTAATATTCATATATATAAATAATACATAATTTATATTATCAATAATAAATTTTTCACTCGCCAACTACGACGTTTGATTTTGAGAAATTTAATGTTTCAATAAACAAAAATACAAGAATAAATACTTGAAGTTATAGAAATCTATGTAAAAAAAAGTTTTCTGGAAAATTCAAAGAAATATTTAGGAACTGTAAAACTTTGAATACCGAATAATCAAATTACGAAAAAATTTGATAACCAACTATAGAAATACTAGAAATCTGTGAGAATAAAAGGAAGTGTCGCATAGTATTATAATATACTAAAAAAATACGAAACTCTATGTAGATGTAATTTTTTCAGAAAAAGATGAATGAATACAAAATGATTGTAAATTTTTATTTTATAGAATGTAATTTCAGAAATCTTTGAATGACTTTCAGCAATTATGAAAAATTCTGTGAAATTGTATTTTATTGAAAAACAATTTAAATATCATTCACATATAATGCTGTCAACAAATTTTTAAAATTTGATTCTAGAGCATATTACTTCAGAAACCTATATAGAATCTATGAAAAACAATAAAATTCTTCGAAATGGATAAAAATTAAAAAAGTATGGAAAAAATAAAACTGGGACTCATTACAAAATTTATTAAAATGTCAGAAAATACTACAAAATTTAATTGGTAACGTAAAAAAATATAATTTTATAAATCCATGGAATTCTGAATGTCTGTGGATATTATTAGCTCAAAAAAGTTATAATTCGTTCGAAATTTTAGAAACTTTCATTATCACGATATTGAATATTCGATAAAATTACATAGAAATTCTGGGACAGTTTAAAAAAAACTTTTTACTCATAATTTCACGTCCAAAATTGTTGATATTTTTTGATTTTTTGCTAATGCAATCATAAATCGGTCCTTAATTTTGCGCACCGCATTCATGTAGTTTGAAAACTGGTTAAACACTTTTTAAGCCAAGAAAACAAAAAAACTCAATGCGTTGCTATTTGAAAAAAAAAAGTTTTAAAAATATACTTATAATTGGGGCTCATTACAAAATTCATAAATATTTCAGAAAATGCTACAAAATTTCATAGATAACTTAAGAAAATATAACTCTAGAAATCCATGAAATCCTGAATGTCTGTGGATATTATTGGCTCAAAAATATATAAAATTATCTAAAATTTGAAATACTTCAATTATCACGATATTGAATATTTTAAAAAACTACATAGAAATTCAGGGACAATATCAAGAAAGCTTTTTTTTCAACAATAAACTTTTTACTCATAATTTCACGTGAAAAACTTTTGATAGTTAATAAGTTTTTGAATTTTGTGCACCAAATTTAAGTATTTTGAAAATTTTGAAAAAAAAAAAACATTTTTCTAACTTGAAAAAGCGAAAAAAATCAATGTGTTTCTTTTTGAATGCGGATATTTCATCACAACTTCTATTATAAATTCCTCATGCAATTCGAAGATTTTTCCTTTGCCATTAAAAAAAATTTTTTTTTATTTTGTATTTGAAATTGAAGGAAGTATCTAATTTTTCTTACAATAAAAATCAGGAATGCCTTTCTCCGAGTCATAATCAGAAACGATAATTTCTATAAGATTTATATAGATCATTAATAATATTTCAATGGTTTCAGAAATCAGGTAGAGCCTACTTTTCCCAAAGAAATTTGTTTTCCCCAAACATTTTTGTTCTATAAATTGTTTTGTCTGAAAATTGTTCTTAAGAAAATGTTGTCCTGGAATCTTCTTTTTTCTACATAATCAAAATAAATTCATTAACAATTTTTTGTCACGTAGCTCAAAATATATTCATGCACAAAGTTAAAAATTTCTAATAAAACATGTGCAAATGAATGCATCAAAATTGAATGGAACAAAAGGTTTGGGGAAAAAAGGTTTGGGAACAAAAATTTTTGGAACAATAAATTTTGGGAAAAAGCGAATTGGCGAAAAAGGACTTTAGGAAAATATTCCTTCGGAAAAAGTTGGCCCCAATTCAAAAATCAAGCTCATCATTACCATCGCGAACGTTATGTAGATAGAAAAAATTGTCGGAATTTCCCTATTAAAAAAATAGTTGATTTACATTTTATCAAATTATTTACCAAGTTTGACGAGCAGTCACGAAGCGTTAACTGACAGTGTTCACGAAAAAGCTACCACGTTCCTGTCACAGGACAGGTTTCACTATATCATCTGACTTTTCCTAAAAGCAGCAGAGCAACTTTTCGTTTCTAATTTACGTACTGTGTCAACTTAATGCATCGGTCACTGATCTCAAAAAAAAGATTGTTTTGGAGGAAAAAGAAATTAATATTTTTTTTGCGTCCTTCGTGGAACTCAGAATGGCATCAAATTTTTAAAGATCTACTAAAGGATCCATCGAAATAAATCTATCAATTTTAAAGTTTTCTGATACTTTGATTTCTAAACAATTGAATCCTAGAAAGTTAAATATATAAAATTATGAAAATTATATAAATTATAAAAAATTACGAATTCTAAAATACCGGAAAACCCATGCGGAAAATTTTTCCTACCCCCGCCTCTGCACAGCTTCATAAAATTCCATGTAATTTTCTCGCGGTTCAAATCCTTCATAAAAATCCTTCGCACTATCATTGTCTTCCTCTAATGGCTACTCTCCCAAGGTCATTCAACCGCGCATCAACCATCACTTGGAATCATGTTGCATTTTTACCGCAACATCGCGGCTACATCTCGCGTCATTACCACATTTTCAAACAATCGGACTTTGACCATATTTCTCATTAACATTCTCGGAATTTGAAGATGAAGATTCGTTTCTTCATCAATCAATCTATCGAAATATTGTAACTTCATGACGATATTCATGATTTCAGTCAACGTGAATTTCTTTTTCTTTCAGTGTTTTTTATACATTTTTTGTGCGTTGGTAATTAAGAATGTGATTATGGTGTAAAAAAATAACGTTCTTTTTTTTCTCATACAATAATGTGAATTAAGAAATTCATTTTTTTTTAATTTTTAAATTACTTTTTACATTTTAGGAGGACACATGATTTCACAGTGATTTCACTGCTTTTGTATCTTAGTTTTTCATTACGTTCACTCGCAACTACTATTAAGGTTGTTCATCAACGATGCTCGGTAAGTGGGTGGGGAGGAAAGGGGGAGGGGGGTTAGGAGATTTTTCGGAAAAAGGGACAAGGGTATCACTGTCAAAAACGTTCAAGTCATTTGTCTAAAATCTATTTATTTTGAATAACCTTGAATTATGCTTGGAGAAAAATGAGCTATAGGAACAAAAGTTTGATTATTTCTCTAGTGTAAATTGAAATATTTTGACAAACAATTTGCTGCTGGATCGAAATTCAAATCGGTAAGTTTATATTCAGTATTATATTTTGCTGCAAAACTTTAATTTCATATTTTTTAACTTAGAAACGCAATGAAGAGAAATTCATATTCAAGAACTTTTGAATCAAAAATATGTTTGCAATCATTTCGCATTTTTTGAGATTCACGGTTTTAATGTTAAGAAACTAAAATCAAAGATTTATAAAATTTTATGCATACAAGAAGGAAAACATCTTATGACTTGGAAATAAAAAAACTGAGCACGGTGCACTTTGCGAATTAGCACCAATTATGTAAAATTAAAAGTTTTACTAATTTTGTTTAAAGTTTTTCTGTATTGTTTTTGGAACAATAAAATATTTAGAAAATCAGGAAAACATTTCAGAAAATTTCTTTATTCACAATAATAAATGCAATTATGTTATCAAAAATTTATTTTTCGTAAAAAAAAAAAATGAGTCAAATAGGTAATTTTGATGAGAGACTTTGAAAATCGTACTATTTTGCGGAACAAAACACGAATTTTATCGATGCATACTGTTACATTCATGTTGACTAATTGACAAATTTTTTCTTGCCATTGTTAAAGAGTGTTTTCTAGAGTTATGCATTTTCGTTTAATATTTTTTCGTCAAATTTACTGCAAGAGAATGAAAAAGGCAAAAATTGATTCCTTACAAACAACATGGATCGAAATTCAACTTTTTCAATTTCAAATTTGAAACATTGTGAGTCTATACATTAATTAGCTCTTTTTTCTCATTTTTTCAGTAACCCTGCAATTAAAATGTTGTTTTTTTTTCTCGAAAGGGATTAAATTTAAAATTGATTGATTTCCACACAGTAATTCAAATTTTTCTATTGTTCCAATAAATATCACTTGCTTTTCTGTAAATCGCAAGTAGAGCTTTATAATAAATAGATAAAGTTTGAGACAGCATTTATCGACAAAATTATGTATGAATATGAGTAATGAAAAATTTTGTGTGAAATATTGAAGTAAGTTCACTGAAAATAATTTAGTAGATTTTTTATTTCCCTACATCGGAAAGAAATTATGTTTTGCAAGTAAAAATTACATTTCGTTATTTCTATTTCACGCAAGTATTATACAATCCATTACATTATGAAATTTATTTTTTTTTTTCAACTGTAAAAATTTTTTCTCTAATATTCGCTGCATAAATTTTTTTTTCTATCACAATCCTAACAAAATGGGTAAAGAAAAAACAACAATAATTTCAATCATTTCACACCTTCTGATACAATCAGTCAAATTTTACTCATTTTAACTCCACAGAATTTCACGTTTAATAAAAGTATCCTTACTTTTCATATCAGTTACGACCTCATTAACTTTATCAACCGATGTCACGTTAACTTTTAGAACCTTCATGTAAAAAAATCCTATAAACAAGGAGCACCATACATTACTCTTGCACAAACAGTATTAACATCAATCGCGAATAAACGATTCCTCCCTTCGTCACAGTACAGTAGGATGCCGATCGAAGGGAAAGCTCGGTGATTTTAAGTAAACATTCCCTTCGATCGGAACAGGAACCACCTGCGGCGAAAGACCATTAGGCAGAAAACTCGAGAGCTCGTTTCAATAGGGCCCAAAAACACGGACAATGAGTTGCACTGCCGCCGAAGGCTTCACGGTAAATTTGGAGTCCCTTCGATCAGATTCCCTTCGATCGGCATCCTACTGTAGTTGCCAAGCAATCTTGCCTTTTCTATAATTGCCCCAACTTCCCCCACCACCAGCTTCACTCATACTGTTTTCTCTATCTTTCTTATACCTCCGCAGTCACTCTTATTGGAACAAAGCAAGAAAAGGAAGCCGAGTTTTTTTGGCAGAAGTGTCATAAAGAACGTAGCAGAATGCAGTATAGTACTGGACACCAAAGCTCATCCCTACTCCAAGTGGGGTGTATATATACTGATATATACCGAGAGACGAGCTCTGGCCCTCTGGCGTCCACGTCCAGTACTATAGCTTTTTCGTAGACACTGTGAGTTGACGCTTCGTGGCTGCTCGTCAAACTTGGTGAGCAAATGAAGATATTAACAAGTATTTTTTAGTAGGAAAATTCCATTAATTGTATTTATAACACCTTGCCAATGGTGATAACAAACTTGATTTTTGAAACATTGAAATATAATAAAAGATTCATACAGAGTGATCCAGAGTCTCCGCGACTATCAAAAATCGTCGATTTTTTCATTGAATAATAAATTGAAAATGTTCATTCCTTTTATAAATTATAGAGGAGGCTTAACACTTGTAAAAATGTCATTATTTTAACTTTGTGCTGAAAATCTTGCCGTTCTAGCTGCCTAAATTTGACTCTGCTAAAAATATAAATTATATGCTAATATTTGCAGTTTTCAACCCTTTTTTGCAATTTAAATTGTTAAAAAAAAAAAAATGTGAATATTTTTAAAACAACTGAAATTCTGTTGCAAGTTGCAATTCTTCGAAAATAATATCAAAAAAAGACAAGGTTGGTGAATTGAAACCAAAAAAATATACGAAACCCGAAAAATCCTTGAAATCAATTTTATTGTACAATCAATTCAATACTTTACATTAGCTGTAAAACAATAAATGAATAAAAGATTTATGATATTTTTGTTATCAAATTGAAACATGAAAAATTCATGAAAACCTAGAAAGAATTCCAGTTTTTCCACCAATAAATCCGAGCGTTTATTCCCATAGGATCCTTAAAAAATTAGTCATTCTTATTAGATATCATTAGAATCCTCGATTCACAATGTAAAAAAAAATTAATCTGAGGACCGAAGTGAGCGAGGGTCGTGAATTACTCAAAGAGTTAGATTCCAAACAAATTATATATTATGGCGTCACTATATTTAGGTTCAGTAACATTTATGCTTGCATTTTGGGTAGAAATCTTTCTCAATTATGTTTCAGCACATTTTCTAAAAGGTAAGCTTATTAACATGGTCTAATGAAATCCTAAAACAAATGTGCCTTCGATATATTGTTGATTACATTTTCCAATTTATCTAACACTCTGCTTAAGCTAATTTTGAATGTAATTTTTCATCGTTTGAGAGTTCCAAGTAAATTATACATATGCCACGCCCGTACGAAAGGAGGGGGGGGGGGTTTGACGCTCAACGCCCCCCCCCCCCAAAATAAACCAAATTTTACAATTTTTTTCAGATTAATTCTAAATTTTACCATTTATCTTAATTTGAAGACCATTTTTTTAAAATCATATTTTAATGAAACCCCTCCAACGGTAAATCCTGCATATTTTTTCGAACTATATTTTAAATTGCTCAATCATTCCAGTCGTTTTACTATAACACTTTGCGATAGAATTTTTTTCTTTCTCAATAATGCTGTTTTTAAATCAGTAATTAACATTTTCTTGTATTTAATGATGCAGTTTAACTGTTGCAACTATAACAACTTGGAGTTGTGCGTATCTGGAGCAAAAAGCTACTACTACAACTAAAGGGTTTCCATCTCTAAATTCATTCACTGGCAAGGATAAAAAAAACAGAATCTTTTTTTGTAAAAACCTGTTTCGAGAATCAAGTTTCGCACAATGTCGAGTCAGGTCGAAAAACAAAACTCGCAAAACCCGAAAAAACGTCCCGAATGTGGTATTTGCGGTAAATCTTTTACATTAGAGCGTTCTTTGAACATACAGAACAAACGCACTCTGAAGAAAAACGGTACAAATGTGATTATTGCGAGGATCGTTTTAAGGTAGTACTTCCCCAACCGTCGGAATAGAAAGTTTTTCACGAGTTTTTCACTGACATTTTGCGAGGGACTGTTCTCACGCACGCTCGATCGCGCACACATACATTCATATACAGCTTGATCCAGCTCTAATGTCAAAAACTTTCGAACTTTGGTGTCGAATATCTTGTAAACGAAAAACAAGAATTGATTGAAATTTTTACAGTAATTGTCTTTTGATATCAACAGTGAAATAATATCAGTTTTTCGTCGAGGTCATAAGAGCGGTTTGTTTTATATATCAGTTTAAGATACATTTTCCAAAAGATTCCCTATACTTTGCGAGTTAAAGTTCTTGATTTTGTCATCGAAAATCTCCGGAACTAAAAACAAGAAAAACTTGAAACTTTAGGAGATTATCAGGGATATACTTCTTTACATTATATTGAAATTTCAATAAATTCCTAAGAAAGTAGCCTGAGGGAAGTACTACCTTAAGCAAAAATTTTGAAAGGTGAATCACGAAAGAATACACACGGGAGAAAAACCATACAAGTGTGAATATTGTACGCGTGCTTTTAGAACTTCGAGTCAAAAATTAAGACACGAGCGTGTACACAGCGATGAAAGACCTTACAAATGTGAACAATGCCAGCGTTGTTATAAACAGCAACACGCTTTGGGTATCCACAAAAGTACGCACACCGGAGAAAGGCCCTATAAATGTGGAATTTGCGAACAAAGTTTCATGTGTAGTACTACGCAGACAAGGCATGAACGAAGAATACACGGGTATGATCATACCCTCACGAACAAGAAGATTGATATGAACAAATACAAGCAATCAAAAATCATGCGTACGTGTGGACACGATTTAAAGATCGAAAATTGCGATTGAGCACGTTCTTAACAGAGCCGAATCTTATCTACGAGTTTTTTCATTTTCCGAACTTACGAAGTCATAAATACGAGAAAACAGTGCATTTTCGATCATGTGAAAAATTGTCTAAAACATGTTCTGATTTTATGTTTCATTGTTTATTCATTCAAATTAACGAATATGACAAGAATCTTCGGAAAATTAAATTTATCATTATCAGGCAAATAAACGTTTGTGGCATTGAATCTTGCAGTTTATTTACACTACAGTTAATAATAAATTTTTGAATCAACTTCTTCTCATACTGCTTTTAAAATGTTCTGCAATAGTACAGTGGTCGGAATATCACTGTCTATAACTCGTTGAAGTCACTTGTCTTAAAACTATTTATTTCGAATAGTCTCGAGAAATTCCTGGAAAAAAAGTTTGATTACTTCTTTAGTGTAAATTGAAATATTTTGAAATATAATATGCTGCTGGATCAAAATTTAAATCGGTAAGTTATTAAATATTATATTTTACTGCAATACAGTTTGGTTTTGAAAAAGTTACTATCGCAATTTAAAGAAATTCAGATTTAAAATATTCTCAATTAAAAATATGTATCCTAGAATTTTGTATTTTTTGTGAATCGCAATTTTGTCGTGAAGAATCTTGAATGAAAGATTGACCAAGTTGTATGAATAAAAGAAGGATAATATCTTACGACTTGGAAATAGAAAAACTGAGCACTGTGCGATTTGTGAATTAGCAATCGAGAATCTAAAATTCAAAATTTTGCTAATTTTTTGTGTACTGTTGTAACATTAAAAAATTTAAAAAATAAGAAAAACAACACAAACGATATGTTTATTCACAATATTTAATGTTTTAATAAAAAATATCAATTTCGTGAAAAAAATAAGTCAAATAGGTAATTTTGATGAGATACTTTGAAAATTGTATTATTTTGTAGAAAAAAAAAACACGATTTTATGCATACTGTTACATTCATGTTGACAAATTGACAAATTTTTTTCTTGCCATTGTTATAGAGTGCTTTTTAGAGTTAATATTAATATTAACTAATTAACTTAATTTAGAGTTGATATTTTTTGATAAAGTAAGATATGAGTATGAGAAAGTAAAAAATTTTTTTTGAAATATTGTAATACCTTAACAGCAATATTTTAAAACTTTTTCGGTTTTCTCAAATCAAAAAGAAATTTCGTTTTGCAAATAAAACATTTCTTTCATTTCATATCACTAAGCACCTCATTAACTTTTAAAACCGTTTGTCACGTTAACTCGGAAACTCCATAAAAAAAAATTCCTGTAAACTAGAAACACCATACATCACTCTCGCAAAAACAATATCAGCATCAATCACGAATAACCGATTTCTCCCTTCGTCATCCATCCCCCTCCTGCCCCCTTTTGCTGCTCGTTCATTGATTCTCGACATCCAAAGATAATGAATCTCTCCTGATTCAGGACGTACGAGTACAAAGGCATATTTATACTCATCCTTGGGCCTTAATTGCGCGAGTCATTAAAATCATTTGAGGTCGAATTCAGAGAAGATGCGACCAAGAAACAATTATTACGGCGGGTCTAAAAATAAACCGCGATTTCATTGGATTGTAAAAATGGCGTTGTGTCATTTATTAAGTATCTAGGAAAAAAGAGAAATCGGGGGAAAAAAAGAAATAGACGACCCCCGACAAAGGTTAATTTGCGGGGTCGATTTATGACTATCATCTCGGGTTAGTGCGGTATCGCTGGGGCATTACAACGCAGGGCCCGACAATATCGGGATGAATTATCTGATGAATTATACGCACAACACGCGACCGCAATTTGCTGTGCGGTTTGTGCACTTGAAGTTTGAATCGGCGGAATCCCAGTGTTTTTTGTGGTGATTCTTTATAGAAATGTTGCGAATTTCTGGGGAGTATTTTGTACAATAAATGTTGGAAAATTACTGTATTCTAGGAAAATCTACAAAAGTATTTTAATTTTTTATATAATAAAGTATATTTAGTCATTTATATTTTTTTTTCCATGCAGAATTGTAAAACGTCAAATATCGCAATACTTAATTAAAAAACTAGAGAAATACTTTTATTCTATTATCTCTTAAACTGTATGAATATGATAATTTTCTTAAAAGTTGAAGAAGACTTAAAATCCTCGAGCATCAAATTTCCTGTATTTTTATAAGAACTGATTAATTACCATTAAAATAATCTTTGAATTGCAGATATACTGAAAAAAAGTCTATTGCTATTTTATAGTGGTTTATTAGTTATTTTTCTTCAATTGAATTGAATTTTAATTTTTTTTATTATTATTATACTGTTTATTAATAATTTATTAATTATAAATCATTTATAATAAACTACTGCTTTTTCATATACATCAATGTTCTGACTTGAAATGTTACAAATTTTCATTAATGTAAATTTAAATTTAATTTGAATTCAAATAGTAATTACTATTGCATCAAATTTCATAAATGTAAAACAACATAAGAAAATAATACATATTTGTTTCAAAAATATACAATACAAACATTCCAAAAATTTGTCTCAAATTTTAATTTTGATAAATTATAATTTATTTTAAATTCTACAAAAATAATAAAAATTTTTAGAACTTCGATTTCTAGACGATCGAATTTGGAAAAAATGAATATAAATTCGTATAACAATGTCAGATAATCCTTCAAGTTGGAAAATTATCAATTAATTATGAAAAATGTCTAAATAAGAAAAAGAAAATATACACCTCAGTGACTTGAAAATTATTAAAATTTAATTATCTTACATATAATACGTATATGAAAAAAGTGTGAGTCTAGACTCAAAAAGTCAAATAACTTCAAAATCTCGAAATGAGATCATTTAAATATTGAACATATTTGAAATTATTCAACAACATATTGAATTAAATATCAAAATCATGAATTAAAATTCAACATTTTTATCAGTATTGGCTTACCAAATATGAAATATTCTAAATAATGTCAAATTTATTCAAAGAAGTAAAAAAAAATATCGTTGGATTCCAACACATCGCAGAAAAAATTGACACGCTTTAGAGAATTCAATCATTATATATTCAAAAGATTCATTGAAATTACAAATTTTTAATATGAACAAAAAACCTTCTAAATGAATTAATAAATTCATAGAAAAAAATTAATTTTCAGTATATTGTATCGGTGTTTTGAAAATTTCTCACCGTTCTCAATAAAAACTACTGATCGAGATGTAACATCGTAAAATTTTTTACAACTGGTTCTGAAAAATCAGAAATTTTCATCAATATTAGCACTATCATATTTTTATAGAATTAAATAAGTAAGCACTTTTTTTAATTATTAAATATTAAATAATATACATTCATTTAGGATAATTATATGTATTAAAAAAAAAGATATTTCACATTAGCATAGAAAAATTGTGAAATCCAGTATAAAAATTTGTTTATAAAATTTTAGACACACATACATGAATTATTCTTGTTATCATTAAAAAGAAGAAAAAAAATTCAATGGTTATTTGAGAAATTAGCAATTAAAAAAAAAACATTCATTAAAATTCGTACTTTCAAACACTTTCTTACATTATAATTAAAAGTATAATTCTATAAAATTATTTTTTTTTTTTACATCAAATTTACTCAAGAAAATTTCAGTCTAAGTAAACAAATAAATAGAATAACACTTGAATAAAAAAATTATAGGAATAACTATTAAAAAGTTGAAAAATTTTTTAGAAAATCAACGACCAAAAAAACTATGAATTTCAATTGAATCATTATAGAATTTTCACAAATAAACATAATTCGATAAAAAACAATTATTTAACTCAACACAAATGCAATAACAAATATATAAATAAAAAAATTGATAAATTAAATAAAACACAATGAAACTTCAGTCTAAGTAAAGAAATAAATTGAATAACACTTAAATAAAAAAATTATTGGAAAAACTATTAAAAAAGTTAAAAATTTTCACAGAAAATCAACGACCAAAAAACCATGAATGTAAATTGAATCATAATAGAATTTTCACAATTATTAAACATAATTAAATGAAAAACAATTAAACTTAACAAAATTTCAACAACAAGTAATAATGTGTTATTTTACAAATATATAAATAACAAATTAAATAAATTAAATTACACAATTAAACTTCAGTCTACGTGAAGAAATGAATTGAATAACACTTAAATAACTAAATTATAGAAAAAACTATTAAAAAAGTTGAAGATTTTCCCAGAAAATCAACGACAAAAACAACCGTAAATTTAAATTGATTCATAATAAAATTTTCACAATCAAACATAATTGAATTAAAAATAATTAAACATAATCAAACTGAAAACAATTTAACATAATTAAAATTAAAAACAATTTAACATACTTAAAATTAAAAACAATTTTACATAATTAAATTAAAAACAATTAAACATTATTAAATTAAAAGCAATCAACATACTTCATATAAAAACCATTAAACATTATTAAATTAAAAACAATTAAACCTAATTAAAACTTAATAACAAATATAAATGTATTATTTTACAAATATATAAATAACAATTTTGATAAATTAAATTCAACACAATTAAACTTTAGTTTAGGTAAAGAAATAAATTTAATAACACTCAAATAAAAAAATTACATGAAAAACTATTGAAAAAGTTAGATATTTTTATAGAAAATCAACGACGAAAAAATCAGGAATTTAAATCGAATCATAATTAAATTTTTAGAATTGAAAATAATTAAATTAAATAAAAGGAATAAATGTTTTATTTCAAAAATATGCAAATAACAAATTTGATAAATTAAATTAAACACAATTAAACTTATGAAAAAACACATTGAACTAATGATTGAATCTAAAAACTAAAAACTTCTATCGCTGTCCGATTCGATGGTCGAACAAATGCAACTCATAAAATCGTCGGGCCATCAACATCACATTCACTCAAGGGAATTTCACTTAATTAGACACTCGCGTCTTTTTCATTACCGCGGGATATAATTTTTCCCTTTTCGCACCGAGTCAAAGTTCAAGATGCGCCGGCGTAAAGTTGATTGATCGTGTGAATTTTGCGCCTCGCACTCGACTCCCAATCATTTCGCGAATTTTTACCTTAATTAATTCACTTACTTAATGATGGGAAATCTTGGAAACACCGAATCAAATGGAAAAAAAGGAAAATTAGAGATGTGCTTGTACCGTTTCTGAACGTAAATTTCAACGTGATGACTAATAACTTAAAAAGTACTTGATGATTTTCGTGATAAGAGAAAGTGAATGTGAAGTATGATGGGTTTATGAAAGATTTGAAAAAAGTAATTATTTTGGTATGCATTTACAGAAAAACAATACTCGCCTAAAAGCATTTCTCTATCCGTTCTCACATTTCATACATGCATTGCGTAAAAACATCTCATTGTTATTCCACGTGTAAAAAATGTGATAAGAAGATACAAGTATGATGCAAAAATCATAATCATGGTTGTGGCAGAATCCAATACAGCTGGAATCGAGTAACGTTTTGCAATCGCGAAACTTATGGGAAAATTGTATCCTCGTTTTAAAAAAAATAAAGACAAAAAATAAGTGCGTTGCAGGTAAGTATGGCAATAAATACATTTTTAATTCTAATTTCAATACAGCAGCAGATTGTTTATAAAAATATTCTAAATTTCACTAAAGGAAAATTTTTTCAAAGAGTTTTCCACTTTTTTAAACAATTTCGAGTTTTATTGCGACGCCTATAAACTGCAGAGCATTTTGGTTGAAGATGTTTCTGAAATTGAGAATTTTCTATAGTGTAAATAAACTGTAAGAATAAATGCCAGAAAAGTTTATTTACTTTCCAAAGATTACATCCTACCAAAAATTCTTGTCACATTACAAAACTTGATTAAATAATTCAGAAAGTTTAGAAATTTCATTTAATTAAAAAAAAAAATTTATTCATTTGTCAACATGAATGTTGAAGTATGCATTTATTCGCGTTTTTTTAAATGCGAAATAGTATAATTTTCGAAGTTTTTCATCAATATTTTCTACATAATCATTATTTTTTAGTGAAATTTGAATTTTGTATAAATTACATTGACTATTGTAGATTTAATCCTTTTTCCAATAGTTTTCCCGATTTTTAAAATATTTTATTATTGTGAAATCAATAAAAAAACTAAACAATAAATTAGTAAAATTTTGAAATCTAGATAATTTATAGCTAATTTGCAAAGTGCCCTTTTCTCATTTTTTCTATATTCATTTCTTAACACATTTTCCTTTTCTAACGTATTTTCAATTGAGAAGTTTGAAAATCTGATTTTCTATTAATTTCAATTTCAACTATGAAAAAAAAACCAAAATGTATTGCAGTGTAATATAATATTGAATAACTTACCGGTTTGAATTTTTATCCAGCAGCAGATAAGGTTTCGAAATATTCCAATTTATGTATGCAAGAGAAATATTGAAAATTTTTTTCCTGTGGCTATTTTTTCTATAAGAAATATTTGAGGTTATTCGAAATAAACTCGTTTTAGACAAATGGCTTCAACGATTTAGACAGTTATATTGCAGAACATTTTAGTAGCAGTAAGGGAAGAGGTTGATTCAAAAATGTATTATTCACTGTAGTGTAAATAAACTGCAAGAATAAATGCCACAAACGTTTATTAGCCTTATAATAAGAGATTACATTTTCCGATGATTCCTGTTATATTCGTGAATTGGATTGAATAATTATAAAACATAAAAATGAGAACATGTTTTAGACAATTTATTTTAATTAATAAAAATCGCAAAGCTTTCTTGTATATATAACTTCGTAAGCTTGACAAATAAAAAAACGTTATTCGTAGATAAGATTCGGCTCTGTTACGCGCGTTTTCAATTGCACTTTTCGCTATTTCTTTCGTGTCCACCCGTATTCAGGTTCTTTGACTGCTTGTATTTGTCCATATCAATCTTCTAGTTCCTACGTATACGATCATATCCGTGTTTTCTACGTTCATGCTGTATCTGATTACTACCAGAAATGAATTTTTCTTTGCAAATTCCACATTTGTAGGGCCTTTCTCCAGTGTGCATACGTTTGTGGATAACCAAATCCGATCTCCATTTAAAACATTTCAGGCATTGCTCACATTTGTAAGGTTTTTCTTCGCTGTGCACACGCTTGTGTTCTGATTTCATAGACGCAGTTTTAAAAGCACGATTACAATGTTCACAAATGTATGGTTTTTCTCCCGTGTGTATTCGTTCGTGATCCACCTTGTATCGCTTCTCCTTAAAACGATACTCGCAATAACCACACTTATACGGTCTTTCATCAGAATGCAATTGTATGTGTTTCTTCCAAGAACACTTCAATCCAAAAGATTTACCGCATACACCACATTCGTAACACTTTATCGCCTTTTTTGAGTTTTGTTCTTCGACCTGACTCGACATTCTGTGAAACATCATTCTCGAAACTCACGTTTTTACAAAAAAAGATTCTGTTCTTCTTCTCCTTGCCAATGTATGAATTTATAGATAGGAACCCTTTATTTGTAGCAGTAGCGTTTTGCGCCAGATACTCAAATCTCCAACCAGTGATAAATGCAACAGGTAAACTGCAATATTATATACAAGGAAAAGTTAAATTCTGATTTCAAAACAGAATAACTAAAAAAGAGACAAACTTCATTATGAAGTGCTTAAAAAAAACAACTGGAATGATTTAGAAATTGTGAATAGCGTTCGGAGAAATTTGAATAACATGACGTAAAAACGAAAAAAATTTATTTATGCACGTGTATAATTTACTCAGAATTTTTGAATGATGAATAATTTTATTTACAGTTTGGTACAGGCGTTAGCAAATAAATTATTGAATTTGATCAAAAATAAATAAATTACACACGTGTCTTAGGGTTTCTCGTCGCTTACATTACTCAATAAAGCTTTCCTTTCAGATAAATTTGCTAAAACAGTGATTAGAAATACTTCTTAAAATTTGAGTATGGATTTTATTTAACTTGAATTTAATAGTTTATGAGTATATTGCAATATAAAACTTTTACAATTTAATCTAAAATAAAGATCCAGTCATTCATTCAAGAAATAACCCCAACTTATTCAATCTTTTCGCGTCATAACTTTCGATGATAAATATTCAGAATTGAGTTTTTCCGAATTTTTTTATGTTAATGATGGGAGTAATTTTTTTTTGTTATAACAATCAGGAACGCTTTTTTTCCTAGTCATAATCAGAAACAAGTATTTCCATCAAATTAAAAACAGGTCTCTTATAATATTTCAACGGTTTCAACATTCAAGTTTGTCGTTACCATCAACAATATTATTATACGAGAGTCTCAGATAAAAAAAGCAGATTAAAAAAGTTTAAGGTGAAGCAAGGAAAAGAAAGTCACGGAGAAAAATGATGATCAAAAAAAAGTAAACGTAAGAAAGTAAGTGAAATAGTTGATGTCAGGAAAGTCAAATTTGCAGAATTTACTTGTTTCTACAAATTGTTCCAAAATTTATGAAAAAAATATATTTACTAAGATTTATATACCTTTTATGGTTTTCAAGGCCGTTGATCATAAATCTCATGTACATGCACGGAAAAAATTTTATGGCAAAAATTACCAAAGATTCAGGATTCGCTGGACAACGGTGATATTTTGTGATTTTTTGGGAAAAAGTGACAAAATTTCACCATTGTCCAGCGAATCCTGAATCGTTTGGTAATTTTTGCCAAAAAATTTTTTCCGTGTAGAATTTGCAAAATTCAATTGTCAAAACTATTTGTTGCAACAAATTATTTAAAAAAACGACTCCATAAAACGCACATGCTTTTTTATTTATCTAAGACACTGGTTATGAATCTCAGGTCGGATTTTCGATATTATATTGTTGACCTATTTGTTGAAACAAATTATGATAAACAATATATTCACCAAGATACATATGCTTTTCTTGGTTTTTAAGGTTGCTGATTATGAATCTGAAGTCAAATTTGTGTATTTCATTTGTTTAACTGACTTACAATAAAATTATGAAATAAAAAAACAATAATAATAATAAGTATTAGAAATGTATGATATGAAATAAACATCATATTTTATATGTATTCTACATGACAAACAATAAGATAAATAATTCTTCTGAATTAATTATCATAAGAGATAAGTGACAGCCTCGGAGCTCAAAAAGAAGAGCAAGAATTTCGGCATCACCCGAGTGAAAACATCGGGTTCTGAAATACGATCTGAACCCTCTGACCCACTCTGAATTTAGGTCTGAACCATCTGACAAATAGAATTTTTATTTCAGACCGTATTAATGCAGGATCTGACTCGAAAAT
>JAPYZL010109197.1:0-13860 GCA_030522825.1 Platygaster orseoliae
CGCATTTATTGTATAAATTTCAAACTTGAATAACTTTTTTAAATTTGAGTTTTGTGAAAAATGGCAAAGGAAAAATCTTCTTAGAATTTCATAAGGAATACATGGTTCTAAGGATTTCCGCACACTGTGACACACCCTGTATACTATATGATTATTCGAGAAATGCTCCATTTTCAATGTAGAATTATTATATTTCAAAACGTCCAAATGGAGCCAAAAAATGTAATTGGGGACAAGTAATAATTATTAACACCCAACTATTTATTAGGCTTTCGGTCATATATTTGACCCTCTTCAGGAAAATTTTAAGTCCTTAAGATTGACAATAGGTTCCTAATTTGAATCTCCATAATTACATGAGTTAAAGTATCAAATCATAAACAACCATCGTCACAGTCAATTATAATATACCCTCACTAACAATTCAAAAATCGATCATTGGAGACACATAAAATATAGATATCAAATCTATTTTTATAATCAAAGATAGATTCTAGATAGTATGGGTCGAGATGCCTTTGACTGAGGTTCCTAATTTTTGATTATACGTTTTGACTTTATTTTATGTGTCTCCAATGATTGATTTTTAAATTGTTTGTGAGGTTTTATTATAATTGACTGTGACGATGATTGTTTATGATTTGATACTTTACCTCATGAAATTATGGAGATTCAAATTAGGAACCTTTTGCAAATCTTAAGGACATTAAAATTTTCCTGAAGAGGGTCAAATACATGACCAAAAGCTTGATAAATAATTGAGTGTTGATAATTATTATTCGTCCCCAATTACATTTTTGGCTTCATTTGGACGTTTTGAAATATAATAATTCTATATATTATATGTTTTAAATATTGTGAACTTGTAGATAATTCATATATGGCCATTCGATAAAAGTATGAATTATCGAAATTTCTTACGTTTATTGTATTTATCCAAAAACTTTTACATTTCTCGCGATTCAACAATATTTTCAGGGGAATCAAGTAATTTGAAAGAAATTTGTGTACGTTATATATTATAATTAATTTTGTTCAATGCCGAAAAATTTATTATTTTGAATGTTTCAATAAACAAATTTAACTTCTTTACGTAAAAAACAACCATACAAATTGTTAAAATTATCTTGATCTCCAGTGTACTAGCAGTGATTTTCGTTTCGAAATAATCTTAAAAAAAGTATTCACATCATTTCATTTTATAAAAATAATTTTTCCAAAATAAGTATATGCTTAGAATATTGTAAACTTGTAAATAATTCATATGTGGCCATGAAATGGAAGTATGCATGCATTATCGAACTTTTTCACATGTATTGTATTATATTACTAAAAAGCTTTGACTATTTGAAAAGTAAAAAAATCTTTACTAGGATATTCAAGTTATCATTTAAAATGTATATTAGACTATTTTCAAAAACTTTCTGAAAATACCTGGGATCCTAATATATTTTCATCCGATTTATTTACAATCTTTTCAGTGCATGATTTGCAACAACAAAAATTATTATTCATTGTAAATTTAATACAAATATATGAAATATTTCGTTCAACAAAATTTATTAGATTCGTTCGAAATATATTTCTAAAATTAATTTACATTTAACGTGATTCAACAGAATTTGCTGGGAATTCAAGTAATTTTGAAGAATTTTTTATATATAATATATTATCGCTAATTTTGCATATTTTTTTAGAAAACTCTGTTCCCCTAAATGTTTCATTCAACGAATTTCACTTGAGTACGTAAAAACTACAAATAAAAATGTTTTAATTTTATCTTTACAGTTCATTCGCTGTTTCTTGCGTTTCGGAAAAATCTTCAAAAAATAACTCACAGTAATTTGATGTTTTCTCAAAATAATAACGCTAAATTTTAACTCATTAAGAACAATATAATAGAATAAAAAAAAAACACGTTCGATTTCCTTTAAATTTCGTAGGCGTACAAATTTCAAGGGTTCTTTACAATGTTTTATAAATTTCCCAAGATTTCAAAAAATTGTGAAGAAACTTTGAGAATTTTTTAGAACAATTCTTAAAACTATCATAAGGGTCTCGAAATGTAGCAAAATATATTAATATATTATTTTGTAAGCGGGTATTATTTTGCCGAAACGAAGAGTTAAAATCCGAGACGTAGTCGAGGATTTTAATCGTTTCGTTAAAGTAAATTTTTACCTGCGTGTGCAATACGATATTTTATACAATTAAAATCGAAAAGCCCGTCCAAATGACAAACTTTGAGGTTAGAATCGTTTTAAATAATTATAAACGGTTACAAAAGTTGTGAATAATTTTAATGCACTCAACATCTTGAATTCTACTGTATTTAAGGATTTAAAGTTCGTCCTCAGATTTTCTGGTTTTCCAAGTTTGAAATTTTAAACATATCATATGAATGTGTATATTATCATATAAAAAAAGTAATATCGCTATTTCCGAATAAAAAAATTTTGAAAATTATCATTACTATATTCATCACTTCGTACAATTTTTTCATCATTTTTATATAGGCGGTCTTCTTTTTTCTAGAAATGTTTTCTTGTAATACTAGACAGTTAATCAGTTCAATAATGAACATTTTAACTTACGACCCAGAATTAAATTTACGAAAATAAAATTTTCGAAATAAAAATTAATGAAATTTTAGTTAAATCAAAAAAATGCCATTAACATTCGAAACATAATTTGTTTTTAACTCTAATAGAAGCTGGTCTACACGAAACTTTTTTAAACTTCGAAAATTACTAATGAAATGTTAATTCTGTAGTGTCCCGGCATAACCGAATAAGTCCACTTTGCTATGAGGCTCAAAATTTATTTTGAATATTATATAAAATGACCCTTATGGCAAAATGGACTTATTCGGTTATGCCAGGACACCACAGAATTGTTCCTTTAACTTCTCTTATTAATTATTACAACTCTAATAAAAACGTTATTCGATCAAATATTGTATAGAGTTTAAAATACAAAATCAAGTCATTATAAAATACTTTCCCGAGTAGAAAAAACGAGAGTATACTTCAGTAATCTTAGTCTCCCAGAGTATACTAAAAGTTGATTAAAGTATATCAATCGATCTACCCAAGTATACTTATTGGCACAAATGCATACTTTTGAGTGGCTTGGCAAACCAAATCTACCATTGGTAGACTGCGGTATACTGTTATTAAAAAATGAGTATACCAAAAGTAGACTCGTCTCCCAAGAGTATGCATTTGTGCCAATAAGTATACTTGGGGAGATTTTTTCTACTCAGGTTCCGCTCTAAAAAAAGTCGTAAATTTTATATAGAATTGATGTAGCAACAAAAATTTGGGAGTGTGTGCAACAACAATATTCCAATAAGTCATAAACGATAATAGGAAAATTCCGGAACCTTTACTGCTGTTTTTCCCCTTACAAACTTATCATTTTGTAATTTACAACATTTTTTTATTTCGTCTCAAGTCTATTTAAGATGTTATTCACCGGGTTACATAGAAAACGTGGTCTTAATAATATTTGCTTAGTTCTTTGAAACATTTTTTACAACAAAATATGCTTAGTTTATTAAAGCATTTTAACAAAAAAAATCCTTACACTACTTGAAAAAGTAAAAATATGATTCTAAAAAAAATTCAACGTATAGTATTATTTTTTTGTTATAAATAATTATTGAATGCTATAAAAATTAGACTCTAAAGACAAAATTTAACGATCAATCAGATTAAAAGTTAAATGAATAAACTGTTTATTAAAAATATACGAAAAATAATGAAAATTAACCAATTTTTATAAAATTCGTACAATGACTAGATGAATGTCAGATTTAAAAAATATTATTTTTAATGCTTAAGTGTGATCAGGATTTGAAAAATTTTAAATACAGTTAGACATGATATTGTCTTGGACGAGCAACAAACTTTAAAAAATTAAAAGTTAAGTTACAAAATTAGCAGTCTTACTTCGCCCTAAAATTCTAAATTCGTTCGATTTTGTAAAAGATCATGAAGCTCGTCACGAAGAAAAACATTATCCCTCGCACTTGTGAGACACGTTCAAGAGAATAAAAAAAATAGTAAAAAAGTTCACCCCTCGCGAGGCAGAAAAACGGCCAATAGCATCACACCCTGTTTGACAGAAAGAAAACACGCGTCGCGAGGTAGTGCCATTGAAAAATTTTTCTCTCCTCGCACTTCGATGCGCTCTCGTTTTTGTTCCTCGAGAGTTGGGGAGACGCGAAAGATCGCAATTAATTCGAATCACTTTTTTTTAGAGAATTAAAAAATTTAATTGCAAAAGTTGGTGTATTATATTTTTTATTTCTGCTTTTTCACTAGTTTGAAAAACAAGACAATAAAAAGAGTAAAACTTACATGATGAATAAAAATTGGGCATTTTTCAGAAGAAATTTCATGAAACGTTAACAACATTTAGCAATCTCTGAAAAATCGAGATCCAAAAAATTACGCTAACTACGAGTAGTATCAAATGTCGTTACACTAAGAAATTGAATACTATTTCTTGAAAAATCTGTAAAACAAACCTAATGAAATATACTTCAAAAACTCCTATGAACTTTCAGAAACATAACAAAGTTCTTTTTTTAAGGCGAGTTTATAAGTTTACAAAAATACTCTTAAATATTTAAAATCTGAAAGTTAAAATGGTAAAAATGATTCAATTTCAAGTATTAAGAATCGTCTATCAGTGTATTTGAAGATCTGGCAAAATGTGATAACAAAAATGATAAATTTTCTCAATGATTTTCACGTCTTTGGATTATTATAATTCAATTATCGCTACAAAGGATTTTTTTTAATTTATAATATTTATACAAATTATTTGTTATTTTCATTCTATTGAAATCTTGAGTATTCATCACATTCATAACACGCATTCCAGTTTTTTGGGTAACAAACAAATTATTCTCGTGAACCTGATGTAATAAAATTGATGACAACTGCATACAAAAATTTTTGTGAAATTTATAGATTGTGACTAAATACTTAAGAATTCATCAAATTATGGACTTAAATATACCTACAGGATTTAGGGGAAACCGAGGTATTATGAGCCACGGGGAATCGTGAGCCAGCTCCATTTTTTTTTCCTAGTAAATCATGGCAGCTTCCAACAACTGTTGTCGACTTGTCTCATGGCAAGCTAATATTCTATTGATCAGTGAACGTGCGCAACCACATTGTTACTTTACTCTGACAATCAATCAAAGTTTGTTGCTCTTGAAGTATCATTTTTACTTCGTGTGAGGTCTTTTATTGTGACAAATCTCTGTGAATCCATGCGAGTAACTATGTTTATAATATTCGGGTGACTTCAAGCTTTTGAAACAAAAAAGAAATTTTGCATGAACTTAGCATTGTGTAATTTATTTGCGGCCATTTTGTAAAAAAAAGGGGTTCGGGGAATTGTGAACCACTTTTTGGCGGGGAGTTGTGAGCCACTCATTTTTTGACATTTAACGAGCTAAATTCATTAGTTTGATGTTACATATACTTTATGATTGTTTATGCAAAATGTAATCACTAAACACTTGCAAGGCCTGCGATTGGGCAATCTACTTGAAATGTGCCAGAATGACCACTAGTTATTGGACTTGCAAGCATTGCATTTCAGCTTGATTTTTATCATTTTTCACTTTTTTTTTAATAATTAATGATACTACCATTCAGAAACATAAATTACCATTTTATAACAAAAGTAGTAGTTGTTTTTCAATTTAAAAAGTGGCTCACGATTCCCCGAGATTTATAAAACTTGAAAAAATGCAAATTTTTTACAATCGTCTGGGAATCACCCAATTCAAAGATATTCGATAGAACTGTTATGATTAAAAGAAAAGTAATTTGTCATAGTACAACATCCCGCGTTGAAATTTGAAGGAAAACTTGATTTGATGGCAGTCCACTGAGCATATAAAAAAGTGACTTGTAATACCCCGATCTCTCCTACTAAAATCACTGTACAAAACAGAAATTCAACTCGTTCAACTCAAAAAAATGATGTAACACCATAAAAACTTAAAAAAAACCTATTTAACAACAAAGGAAAATACCATCATCAAATTAATGAAAAAATTCAAATTTCCCAAAATTCTTAATCACAAAAAAATCGATAATGTTTCATAGAGAAACGTCATTCAAAATTCATTAAATGTTTAGTTTTGCCATTTTTGCAGAAAATGACTCTGAAATTTTTTTATTCAAAAATAACTAATTTTCAATGCAGATTCTATCTGCACATTACCGAAATAATAGTTCATTTTGTTAAAAGCAAAAATATTGTCAAACTTTCGATGTTACAAATAATCCATTTTAGTCATACGATATCAATAAATTGTTTTAAACTATTATTGTAATAACTTTTCATATTGTTTATGATTTATTCGATTATATATATATATATATATAATGAATGTATTGTATTGCAAATTTTTTTTAATAATCATATATACTTCACTTTAACATAATCTGATGTGATGTTGAAACATTATTTGATAATATATTTTATCACAATAGCATTATTGATTATCGTCTAGTTGATTTTAAAGTTATTATTTTGGTAAGACATAAACTAATTTGTAATATGCGTTCAAAATGGCTTGTTTTTGAAGATTTCATAAATGTTTAATCCATTGTAAGCAAAAGTGTCAAAACAAATCATTTACAACTACTTTTTTTTATTGTCACTTTTAATTTTCCCGCCCCCACTGTAAACATACTAGGAAACCCAATCCCGAAAATTCCACCTTTTAAAAATTTTTTTCGATATTTCCACAAAAACTCAAGGAATACTAGATTCCTGAAAATTCGAGTTCTTCGAATTTTTAATTCCAAAAGTTGCACGTTGTTAGCACGTTTTAGTCGTGCTTCGGCTAAATTTCCTCCGGACATGTGTCAATTCCGACGAGGTCCATCAAAAATTTAATATCACAAACTGGAGAAATAAAAACTCAAATTACTTGTCAATTTCCTGGGTTTTCCGCTCGGGTAGTTACGGGAACTGCGAAAATATTTCCGAGAACGTCAAATGTCACGAGAAACGTCAAATATTTTACGAAAGGGCGTCAAAAATTCCACACTTCTGCTCGTACCGACATTTGTGACGTCACTGAACATCACTGAACATAAAAAATGTAAACGAGCTCAAATGCGGCCTTATTCATTTCTAAGATGGCGAATTTATATTCTTCTGAATGGCGGGTTCAGAAGAATGTTTGAATCTCGAATCTGTCATTATAGTACATAGAGGTAAAATTATTCTTCAATTTTGTATAAATTAAATGATTTTGCACGAAATGATGAATTTCGTTAAATTATTTCAATGTGATATGAAAATGAATTTTAATCCTATAATTAATGTAGAATTTTTAATACCTTATCTTTCATTTTTACATCATAATCAATCTAATTCAAAATCAATAATATAAAATATATATTAAAAAAAATAAAATTAATAAATATGTGTTTTAAGATAGTATAAAATAAATGTTTTGTATATTTGTATGTACAGGGTGTACCGAAATCCCCGAACCAAAAAGAAATCTAATATTCCTTATAGAGTTTCAGGTCAAAAAGTCCTTTGCCACTTTTTACAAAACTCAAAATCAAAAAAGTTATTCAAGTTTGAAATTTAAACAATAAATACGCTTTTTCGACAAGTAGGGATAAAAACGAACCAAACTCTAACAAAATTTTCTTCATATTTTTCTGAGTCAATAATTCCTTTGCCACTTTTCAAAAAACTTAAAATCAAAAAAGATATTCGAATTTGAAATCTGATTAGTTAAAACTTCTAACACGAATATCTTTTTTGATTTTGAGTTTTGTGAAAAGTGGCAAGGACTTTTAGACTCAGAAAAATTTGAAGAAAATTAAAGTAAATTTAGGTACGTGGTTTTTATCCCCACTCCTCATAAGAGCGCATTTATTGTTTGAATTTCAAATTTGAATAACTTTTTTGATTTTGAGTTTCTTAAAAAAAAAAAAGGAGTTTTTGACTTGACATTCAAAAAGGAATATTAGATTTCTTTTTGGTACGGGGATTTTGGTACACCCTGTATATAGAATATGAATTTGTACGAAACTGCAGAATGGACGCCCTTTCCAATTTTTGAAATTCTGAATTCACAAAAAAAAATGAAATATTTTGGAAACCTTCTTATTTCTACCAACTTTGAAACCTTTTGGTAGTATTGAAACATTTTAATTTATAAGACGAGAAATTTTAAAATCCCTATGATAAAGAGCAGTTGTTTTATTGTTATTTAAAAATTCTTGCAGGTCCATAACATTTGAGTAGAATACTAAAAAGCTTTGTAATAAAATTAACAATTTTTTTGTTCTAACGTTTTTAACTTTTCAGAAATCTAAGTCTACATATATTTGTTCTCACTATTAAAGTTTTTCAATTCATTTTCTCACTTGAGTATGGATTCAAAATAAATCATGATAATATTTGTATCATATTAGATAATTCATTATATGACAATAAAAAAGCCGAAGACCACAATCACTCGTATGATTCAATTCTGCCAGTTTTTTTCAAACTCTTCAAGTGATTCAACTCATGAAATCCAACATGATTTCCATTTGGAAATCCAAGTAGATTTATTTTGAAAAACTTAAATGTAATTCCAGCTGAGAATCAAATTGAATTTCCTCTTGGAAATCCAACAAGATTTCCAATTGGAATTCCAAGTGGATTTCTTTTAAGAAAACTTAAATGTAATTCCAGTTGAGAGTCCTATTTTACCCTGAAAAGATCATCGTCTTCGATGTTGATTAAACAACAGTCTCATGACACCAACGTCAATAATCGATACATGAATGTACTTGACTTTTAATTTTACTACAATCTTGGATTTCCAACTGGAAATCCACTTGGATTTTCAACTGGAAATCTAATTGGAAAACTGACCATATCTCCAATTGTAAATCCAATTGGATTTTTTCTGTATGGTCTCCTATGCAACGGAAACTTTTCCAGGTAATTTTTGGGGAATTCACCACGTTACAAAATTAGAAAATTTTTCATCAAGGTTTTTTTTGTGTCATTTCACACGATTAGGAATATACTACTGGTGAGAAAAATATAAAGTAATCTTTCTTTCAATCTTTAGTTGGGTGATTATTGTCTAACTACAGTTTGTATATATTTTTAATTATGAAAAAGGTTTTATACATTTATTTAAATTGAAAAAAGACATGAATGAAATTTCGAAAATTGATGCTGTAAAATCTTTAAAGTAGCCAAAAGATAGTCATACTACTAAATATTAAAAAAAATTACATTTCGTTTTGCGGACCAGTGAGATTTTTAGAATCGTGTGAATTATCAATCCAAATTTTTTTGGATTTTTGCCAGGATGCAGTAGACACACTAAAAAAAAATTTTAAGAAAATATACATACTTTTTGTAGTAGAAGTCCTGAAAAAAAGCCGATAAAAAAATGAAGTATTTTTTTATGGAAATTCTAAAAATTGCCTGGAAAAATTAATGTTATATAGAACTCTCTTAATAATAATGTTAATGTACAGAGTGTCCCACAGTCACCACGTTTCCGAAAATAGTCGATTATTCATGACATTTTAAGAAGACTTTCTCTTTGCCATTTTTTACAAAATTCAAAGTCAAAAAAGTTATCCAAGTCCGAAATTCAAATAATAAATAGCTTTTTCAACAAGTGAGAATAAAAACTAGATTAAACTTTACCCAAATTTTCTTCATATTTTTCGGAGTCAAAAAATCCTTTGCCACTTTTTACAGAACTCAAAATGAACAAAGATATTCATTCGGCTTTGCAATCTGGGAAATCTGATAGGCTGAAACTTGTAACTTGAATATCTTTTTTTATTTTTTTGAAAAGTGGCAAAGGACTTTTTGCCTCAGAAAAACATGAAAAAAATTTGAGTCAAGTTTAGTTTGTGGTTTTCATCTGCACTCCTTATAAGTGTATTTATTGTTTGAATTTCAAACTTGAATAACTTTTGTGACTTTCAGTTTTCTAAAAAATAGCAAAGGAAAAATAGTCTTAGAATTTCACGAATAATCGACTGGCTTTTGGAAAACGCGGTGACTGTGGGACACCTTACATAATATCACCTCATAACAGATTGTTGGAAAATTATTATTAATTTACAAAAAAAATTACTTTTCAATTGAAACATCACCCTGACTATTGTAAAGAAGCTCTAAAATCGAAATAAACACAAATCTAAGAAGTTTTTTTTTACAAGTATGTATTTACAGACAACACTCCAGTTCATTTAATTTTTACAAATTTATGCTCAATCTCATAAATGCCTACAGGTTTCCCAATTTTTTCACAATAATCCGCCCATTCGCCCTCACTCAAATCCACATCCTGAAACTCTTTTCCTCCGTCCACACTTTTTGCAACCCAGCCTTCTCGAGGCGAAAAATCCGTAGGGTCCAAACCTCGACAGTCAAAAGCGACCAAAGTCTTGAAATTTCCACCGTCACTCGCCGTCAACTTTCCCACGGTATCACTCAAAATAGTCAGGGAATTATCACGAGCACAAAATTTACATTTCTGTGTAAAATGATTAACCGCATTTCCACGTTGTGCGGGGCTCGATTCGGATAATGTGATGTTGTTCCACTTTCCGGAAGAATTTCCGCAACTAGTGCATGAAAATTTCAGGTACCATCGAAAATCCTCGCCGCAGGTTGACAGTTGCTCGATGTTTTCGAGGTTAGCTTTTACCTGCAATGCGATTTTCACCATTGCGACTGGGGACAAAAAATAAGGAATATGAACAGGTTAGTGTTATAATTGGAATATGCGGCCGACAATGCGATTATTGTTATGATTTTGAGTTTAAGTTTTTTTGTTTATTTACTTCATTCGTGGACATGAGGTGGATTCTGGACATTCGTTAATAAACATTGATAAAACTCCGTCACAAAAATGTCACAATCGAGAAATCCAATATGGCCGCCACAGGCAATATCATTGTATTTAGATCTAAGTGCATAAACATTACATTACATACTGTACATGTACTGTAATAACTATATCTAAATATCGATATGAAATACAAGGAAATATGAAAATTTCATAATGGAAATTTTTGTTACATATGTGAATTTCCAATTTCCCACGGCAGCCATATTGGATTATTTTTATTGTGACGATTGTGACCGGCTTTGCAACTTGGGGTGCGTTCCAAAAGTCCGAAAGTTCGACTCGAGTTCAACTCGCGCAGGTTTTTATCGGTACAAAATTGCGCGAGTTGAACTCGAGTCCAACTTTCAGACTTTTGGAACGCACCCTTGGAGTTTTTATGCCGACCGTCGATATTGTGAAGAAGAGGTTATGTATTTTATTTTCAAAAAGCAAACAAAACAATAGGGAAAAATTTCTTTTTTTACATTACAACGAATTTTGATGACAGGAAAAAGTTATAAAGGTTTGATAGCAATGTGTGTTTGCGTTTTAATGTATAATAATGAAAGTAACCGATCATAACATAAGTTTGCCTGTGCCCAACCGGATAATGAAAAAATTTAAGAAAAATGAAAATGAAACTGTGGTATTTAATGAAAAACCATCGGAAGAAAATTGCGAAAACCTTGATTTGGTCAACGATAAACACTACCAAAATCAAAAACGTTTTTTATCCTTAAAAGAGTGGAATGCCTACAAAGACAGGGGTGAGAATAATTTAATTATAAACTTTCAAATAAACGAAATTCGAGGAGTTAATTCTTCAAAAATTCTATACTGGATTTTATTTATATATTTTCTTCTTTCAATTTTGAAATTGTTTACCTATACACTTGAAAAATGTTGCTTGTTTTGATTAAAAAAAAGGGCCAATCAGGCTTCACCTACATTTACTTCACGGTGCAGAACACTAAAATTCTGCGTTCTGCACATAACCGTGTATCACGTGTATATCTATATCGTGAGTTGCAGCCACCTGCTTTTAGGAGGAATTTTCAACACATTGTTTCTGACGTTTTTTGTATTAAATTAAAAGTCTTATAGCAATTTAGCAGTTTATGACAGTTTCAGTAGTTTTTACAGGTCACTGAGTAATGATGGTTCTGGTAGTTTTGGCACCTTGCATTGGATTTAAATATAGTTTCAACATTTTAAACAAACGTGACTAATGCCCTTGCAGTTTTTTGAGAGCATAACTTACATCTCGCTTATGCGTCTTTTGTGCTAAAAAAGAGCATAAGCTTTTTCGTATATTATGGTCAAATGCAGACATACGGACAATCCAGTTATCCAAAAAAAGTAAATAGAGGGTTTTTTGATCTCTTTTGTTATTTAGCAACGTACAAACAATAATGATTTACTGATAAATTCATTAAACAAAATCAGTGGATCGACGAACGCGTTTGCTAGTGTGCATCTTTATGCGTATGGCGTTGGCATGAATTTTCAAAATGTGAAAACCTGTTCTTACTGACAGAGTTAAAGAAAATATGCTTCATAATTTAAGTTTTTGTTATTGTGTTGTGTGGTAAGTACTTTAATATTTGGATATTATTTAATTTTACATTTACATTATTTAATTTTACATTTACATTGTAACTTATGGAATTCTTGATGATTATTATTGTAATTGAGGAATACAACAAATTTTATATTGAAATAATTTGGAGAATTTAGAAATTCAGTTGTTTGGTAAAACTTACAATTTCAAAATTTACGTTATTTGTAAAATTTTAGCAGATTTCGTTATTCCATCATTTCATTCATTTTTTCCACTACATAAGAACTCCATGAATTATTACCTATAATTTTCACATTTTCAAAAAGACTGACATTCTGAAAATTCACTAAATTTTGTAAAATTCAAATATTCAAGAAATTTTCGAAATTTTAAATGTGGTGGATGAGGTATATTCAAAAAGTTGTCAAGACATTTTTTAATTTCGGACATTACAAGAGTTTCAGCGAGTTTCAGTATTGTAAAAAGTCACTCATTTTTATGAATTTTGAGTCTTCTATATAAATTTACAAAAATCGCAAAATTGGAAAAATGTAGACAAATCATAAATATGTCAAAATTCAGAGAATTTGTAAATTCAGATTTCCTAAACTTAGTAATTTTGTCAAAATTCAGAGAATTTGTAAATTCAGATTTCCTAAACTTAGTAATTTCAGAATTCATGTTATTTGTAATATATCAGTATATTTTGTTATTCCATTATAATTTCCTAAATTTTTCCTACAGTATAAGAAACCCGTGAATTATTATAATTTCAAAATTTCCAAGAAGTCTGACATCCTGAAAATTCAGAAAATTTTGTGAACTTCAAATGATTGAGCAATTTTTAGAATTGTAGAAATGTAATTGATCAGAGAAATTCTAAAAAATTTCAGAAATTTGAACATTTTGGCGATTGAAAGAATTTCAATATTGTAAAAAGTCACTCATTGTTATGAATTTTGAGTATTCTATATGAATATACAAAAATCACGAAATGAGAAGAATGTAGAAAACTGATAAATATGCCGAAATTCGGAGAATTTAAAAATTCAGATACTTTCTTAAATTCAGTGTTTTCAGAATTGATGTTATTTGGAACATATAAGCAGACTATGTTATTCCATCATAATTTACTAAATTTTTACCACGCTATTAGAATCCCATGAATTATTATAATTTTTAAATTTCCAAGAAGACTGACATTTTGAATATTCACTAAACTTTGTTAAATTCAAATATTTCAGCCATTTTCGAAATGTTAAAAATGTGATTGATCAGGAAAATTCGAAAAGTTGTCAGACATTTGAAAGTTTCAGATATTGCAAGAATTTCAATATTGTAAAAAATCATTCATTTTTATGAATTTTGAGTCTTCTAC
>JAPYZL010109202.1:0-10468 GCA_030522825.1 Platygaster orseoliae
GAAGGAGTTCGAACAATTTAAAATTATTAACCCTCACATGACTGAGGTGGGCCTCTAAGGCCCATGACCCTTTTTTTTAAAATAACTTTTTTTGAATTAGTGTTACATTTGAGTGAAATTTTCATCAAAATTGATGCAGCCTGACAAACATTTATAAAAATACAAAAAAATACTGGAAATAGAAGATTCCTTCGTTTTCAACAAATAGTAGAACCTCAGTCGCGGATTTATAAAATAGAGCTCAGTCATGTGAGGGTTAATACTTTCTGCTTAAAATACTTTTTTTATGTAGCGAACAAAAATGCATATGAACACGATTCCCCCACCGTAAAAACATTTTGAAAATGATGAAAGGAGTGTCAAAGATGTCCAATTAAGAACAGTGTCCATCAAAAGAGGTACACTTCTTCAACAACTGGTCTCCGAACAAACCGATGAATCATCATTCTTTCATCTGTAAATAATGTCAATCTTTTAAACAAATTTTAAACGTCTCTTAATTGCTCATCCCAGATATGGCCTTAATGAGCCAGGGGACGCAATCGCAGGCGCAGAAATGATGATAGGTTGTCATGTCGAGATGAATTAGGAATGCGCTACGATTCCCACGAGTCTCGCGAGATCTTGATATATATGTACGGGAAATCGCGATTAGCCGCACACAGAGAGGGATGAAGAGAGCGCGGGATTATTAAATCGTTTCTCTCCTCAAATCGAAGAAAACTGTTATAATTACAGAGGCGGTAGAGCGTCCAACTCATGGTGAATCGTCGCGATAACTCGCTCTGATCTGGCTGCGCTGAGTGCCCGATCACGCACTCACGCAAAGCACGCACGCTCTCGAGAGCGCGGGAAAAAGACCGCTGGCGCAATTTTATTACACCGCTCGGATTACGCGCTTAATTGCTTTTCCAAAAAAAATCTACGAAATATACGACTGATTTAATTATAATATTACAAGTGCTTTTTTGAAAATCTTTTTCCTCAGGGCAAACGAAAATTCGGTTTTATGAATTTTCGACTTGGTGAAAGTGTACCATTTTCTGAAATCGGCATTATTGACCAAAACGTGTATCATGAAATACTATGATTTATATATGAAAAAGGTTCAATGGCTGCAAATCTTCAGGCATTATCTCATACTCCTCGAGTGTAATCATAAGTTTCTTTTTCTGTTAGTCCAAAGTAAATTTCTGTTATCAGTAATGAGAATTTCTGTTACAAGCCATGGTTTATTTTTCACCAATTTTTTTTACTGTAAAGGATGTTAGGTGATTTACATTTGCTTGGAACAAATTCATTGCATATGTTTGTAAAATTAAATAATGCGTTTTATGAAGTACAACGTATCGCACACGTTGAGATTAACTTAAACGCGCACGTGAAAATTGAAGCGTTATTCAATTTTACAGAGGCTTTCATCTGCCCGGTCGGAAGCGTACAATTAAGTCACTGATTTTAGTAATCGGGCTCAGCGCTTTGGAAAAGAACGGAAGCAAAAGCCGTCGAAAAATGAGATTCGGCGCTCGAGAAATACAATTTTGCAAATTTGGCGACTGCGAGAAAAAAAGGAAAGGGATCGTTTTCAGACGTGGCAGCTGCGCGTTTTTCTGTTGCATGTTGCCAAGAGTCGGAATAGCCAAGATTATGGGGACGATCCGTCGCAGCAGCGATCACAGACAAACGCTTAAATCGCTAAACGCCAAATTACGACGTTCAATCTACGGCTGGCTATAAAAAATAATGACATGACCGGAATGAATTAAAATGCCGAGAACCCTCCTTCGACAATCGTGAGGTCGTTCGCGTTTCGCAAAAATTACACACAAAGCGTTTTTCGAGGTGACTTGGTGAAGTTAGAAGCATTTTCTACATTCCTTAAGAAGTGCATTATGATCTTGTTACGAACAAAATAATCTTTCAATTTTTTAATTTGCAATTCCATAATGAATTTGCAACATGAATTTTGTAGCAAAAATTTTTGTAACGAGAAAAATATCGCAATATTCTTTTCGTAATGGTCCCGAATTCGTCAAAAGGACCGTGGTTGCAACATCCCTCATTTCGACGGGTCGTGCTCGATCAACGATGGAGCGTTGACCTTTGGCTCGTCAATCACGCTCGCCGAGGCTCACGAAAAATGATCATTATTATACACGAGAATGAAATGAACACGTGTCGTTTTTGTCCTTGGTCGAGATAATGTACGCTCCGCGGAATGAAAACCAAGGGAATCATTTCACCATCACAAGAACACCTTCTTTGTCAAGCTTTGAATTCGAGTTTGTTAGCATTGTCGAGCTGGGAACCACACGCATCAGGCGCTCGATTTCGCAACATTAATTAGCGATCGTTTACCGAGATTCTCGAAGGCATAAACAGGACGTACAAAAATGCGACGACGAGATGCATGGAGCTACCGAGTCTTTGTCCGGCTTTGAATGCCTTTCAAATTGCGGGAACCGAAACGCTACCGATAGAATTCAATGTTCATCCTTTTTTTACCCATGAGCTCGCTTATTTTCGAAAGAAATAGTTGTATGCAAATATCGTGCCTGGAACATCTAAAAAGATCCAGTTTGAATATTTTAGACTACTCTTCAGCAGTGTGACAAAAAATTGTGGAATTCCAACAACCCATGAATAGAAATTTAATAATAAACTATTCTTGATGGTGAAATTGATTTGTAGGAATATAATCCTTCTCTTCATTGAAATTGAAGTTGAAAATAGTCGTTTGAAAGAATACGCATTCATTTTTTATAACAATCATAGTGGGAAGAGACAAGCAAACATTTTTCGCGTTCCGAAAAAGGTCAATTAATGATGCCGTTTGACGTACGAAACTGCGATGGAATAGTAGTATCCTATGTGTCGGAAATAATGGATAAATAGATACGCATCAGAGCCGTCATTAATATAAGCCAAAGGAGCTATTAATAATCCGTTAATGAGAGCTGAAGAGTCTTTTTCTTTGGCAGCATCGCATGCAGGGTATAAAAAAGCTGTTTGCGTGCGTCTGCAGGTGAAACATTGAAAGTGAGTGAGATGAATTTTTAGGGTTTGCGAAATCTATATCAACGTTTGATGTGAACGTTTCTTGGGTTTAATGGACTGATGCTGCTGATCGTTAATTCATTCAGTTTATTTATAGTTCTGGTATAAAAGTTCGATATTTGTTAAACACTGCTAAACGAACACGATGAATTTTCTATTAAATATGGAAAAATTACTGTTTATATAGTTTTATGAATTTGGATGTACATTGCTCTCTAAATCTGAAAAAAGTGGAATTTTTTTCACTGTTTTACCAATGACTTGATATAAATACACTGGCGGAACAGTAAACAGAAAAAGCACGTGACTGAAATTATTCACTGTCGGAAAAAGTGAAACAATTTTCACTTTTTTAAAAGTGCGTGGTTTTGGTTTTCGCTGTCCGAAACAGTGAATCAAACTTATCCCGCGCATTTGTGCCAACCTTTTGCTGAGGTCGTGGCGACATAGTGCGAGACAATTGTGATTATTTTTCGGTATAAATAATTCGTTTTTTGGAATTTATTTGGATTTTTATCAAGTGCTTGTGTGGAGATAAAAGGATGTGAGTACTTTTGAAGGCTTTTTTTGCCAATGAAAATTGTACATGAATTTGTATAGGTGAGCGTAAAGTTTGTTGTTGTTCCGACGAAAAAGTGTTCTAAAGCAACTGGAAATTTCACTCGCTTCCAGTATTAACATTTTTATTGTTTTTCGTTTAACTTTTTAAAGATTTTCAATGATTTATTCAACAGTGGCAATTTTCCGTTTGCTCCTTTCTGAGGTTAGGACGCAAAGTGTTTCAATCAACTTTTTCCAGCGCAGATCTTTTCTAACAGAACATTTATCATTTTCATATCAAAATTTCATATCAAAATGTGAACAAATACACTACTGAGAAAAAGTATAAGCACATTATCGAAAAAAAAATTTTTTTTGGGTTTATGGTTGTTTTTTATTGTGTTGAACGATAAAAAAAATGGACTTTTCAATAAGTGACATTTCACTGGTAAAATTGTGAAATTCACTTTTTCATACAGTGAGTATTCACTATCAAACTGCAGTGAAAATTCGCTTTTTAAAAAAGTGGAATTTCACTGTTTCCAAGTGGAAGACATAGCACTGAAGCCCATAGTGCATATCCACTGCGAAACAGTGAAATTTCACTAATTCAGATTTAGAGTGAGAAGGAAAATATTATAATTATTTACTTGGCACGGTGTGCTTGAACAAAATTTTATTCGAAGGTCTGTACATATGAGATTTTTTGGTTGGTATTTGTTGTTCAGCGTATTAAATAAATTTTGGAATAAGAACTTAAATCTTTTCCTGGGCGCATTCAGAAAAAAATTGTTTTTTGTATAACTGCTTGCATGAGAGAGTATGATTTATTACATCTTACCTTGGTTGGAATTAAATGTCTTATATTTCATAGAAATATTTATTGTAGTCGAAGTAATTATAATTGTGAATGTAAAATATGCATTCTTTGAAAAAATCAGAGTCGAAGAAACTGCTTCAGCTGGAATAAAGTAGAATAAATTTATCGTAGTATTTCAGTTTACTGCCCTGCGTGAGTGAATATAATGATTTCAACATCAAATATAAAACATAATTTATTACGAACATGTGTCACATTTTAACATCACAACAATTTATGAAAAAAACAATGGTTTAGACATGGAGACTGTTAAATTTACAAACAGCTTTAAGTAGATGTTTGGAGTATTGGGGGTGACTTGGATGAACTTTGTGTCCCAAAACGCTTTAAAATCGTGATGGACCGATTCGACTGCTTGCTCGCTGTAAAAGCCTAATCCTCCGCTATATTTTGTACAAAAATCTTCAACGTGATAGAAAACAGCATGAACCTTAGGAGTTACCGAAATGCCCAAATCTAAATAACTCTTTTTGAACACAGCGATGCATTTTATATAATCTCCGTCAAGATTTTTTCCGAAGCATGCTCGTACTACTGCATGAAAATCGTTCAGAACTTCGAAAAATATGAGGCAATCGATGGGATAGTTTGAGCGTTATAAAACTACTTATCATAATTTTTTCTGAATGCTCTCGAGCTTGATTGTCCGGGTTTTTACTCACAGAAATTAAGAGTAAGTAAAAGACTGTGACACTAGTAATCACATGATTCTTACTCAGCCCGGGGACTGATCTACCCCGACCATAGTAGATAAATGTGTTAACAATGATTACAAGTGAAATCGATTCATGCGACGACCCGCAGGGTACACATAATAATGTACCGTCCCGACGATCGAGCACTGGACCCAATTAAATGAGAACCCCTGCGAGGTTTCAAAGAGGAACGCCCACGCTATGCATCAAGCATGACGTACAGATAGGTAATGCTGCTTCAGATGGAAAAGATGGTCCTCGAAGATATATCTGCCTTCGGTTCCTACCTTCGGTAAGGGTCAGTATTATCTTGCGCGACCCATCTCCGCCCTATCCAATCACACACTGCACACACGCTGCAGCCCATATACACGACGTGCGGTATACTCCCGAGCCGATGCGCCCCGCACGCGCGTATGGCACGCAAGCGATAATACATGGTGTCCCAATTATCTCCCAACACGACTCGCACTTGCTGCCTCGCAGCCGTGAGAGTTTCTCTGCCTCTGCTTCATCCTCTTCTCCTTCGACCTGCGCCTCTATAATACGCGTGTATACACGCAAATACCGCGGGAAGAATCCTCTATATCGAAATCACATTCCCGGAACATGTCTTTAATGACTCCAGCTCCTTTTCTTTGTTCGCCCCTAAACGCAGCAGCCTCTTAATATTCGTCGGCTGCTTTAATTTCGTGCAGCTCCTTTTTGGTTTTGTTTCAGGTAGGATTAGCCGGCAGAGAATAGAGATTAGGTGTTCCTCGAAAATCGGGGACACGCCAGCTGCACGCGAGAGCCGCCTTGTTTTTGCATCCCCGGGTGTCTCCGGGAGGACCATTGCGTCCTAGGATTTGGGTTTCCCTACTGATTCGTTAAATGGTTACTGTAGCAAACGAATTGTTCCTTTTGTTTGAAATTTTGATATAGAAGTTGATCTATTTCATGAATTGACTGGCTTACTCCATCGGACATGAACAATTGAAATTTCCATCTGGATTTTAGCAGCCGGGTTGCCATTGGCTTTTTTGCTGTTTTGAACCGATGCTTTGCTTCCAAATGAACTTGAATTCGTCCTCCTTAGTATACTTATCAATAAATACATGAATAAAAACAGTGCGACACTATCGTATTATAAAGCAGAATATCGACGATAATATTAAATGTACTTTGTTGAAATACTTTTTATACTTGAATGTACAAGAAGTACTCTTTCTTTTGTACAATAATACTCGTTGAAGTAGTTTTTCTGTACAAATTGGTTATCATTTAATCATTTGTCAACTGATAACCAATCATCCACTTATTTATTTTGTGAAAAGGTCACCTTGTGTTTTCAATTGTAAGAAAAACCTTCTTCTTCATACCTGAAGAGTAGACGAAAAAAAAGGATTTTTTGTAGCATAGCAACAAAAAGATATGCTGTCTTGATACAACTTGACACAACATATTTTTTTTACAGAAGCAGCTTGTTTTTTAATTGCCCTAAACTGAAAAAAAAAACGATTTGGTTGGCTCAAATAAACGTTTGGTTTAATTTAAAAAGTATTTAATTCAGACCAACAAAATTATTTTGGCTGTTAAATATTTTTACAGTAATAGTAATTTTATATTAAATTAATTATATTAAAATAATTATATGAAAATAAAAGACAACTTCTTGTGTCACGTTACGTCAAAATAGCACATCTTGCTGCTACAGCAAACGCTTTTTTCCCTTCTATATAATATATTTGTGAACCCAATTTCGAGTTTTTAAATATTCTTCTTGTTTTTGAAGACAGAATCCGAACGTTAGCTGTATTACAATTAAATTGGTAAGTGGAAAATCAGAAAAAGCCGGCTATCGAGAGGATTCGCAGAAAGAGTTGTTGATGGAGGTACCGAAGAGACCACGCCCCTGTCCCCTTGAGCGACCAATCTGCACTGTCGCACGGGTGAGTCTACCCCGGCGCACGTTCCGCGGCAACGACACTACGACTCGACAGGGACAGCTCCGTGAGAGGAGGCCGAGCCTCAGCCACTCTGCTCTGGTCCACGTGACTTTTCTCACTCTGCAGCCTCCGCTCTTTCCCCCATGAAAACGTGCGACATTTGTCCCGGCCCCTTCGTTTATTCCTCGTCCCTGCAAGTTCGCGATGCGGCTTTCGTAGGCGGGCCCGGATTTCGTTTACTCTGAAATGGCAGAAAATCCCGGTCAAGTCACCAAAGAAATATCGCATTTCCTAGAAATTCGCGTTTCACGGTGACTGAAAAAATGATTCCCCTGAAATTGACGAAACAGTTGTTCGATTCTCTGAAGTATAGGCATTGTGCTCTCGAGTTCAATTCTCGGAATAAACATCAAAATAAAGATGACCTTGGGTTTGTTTTGATGATCTAATTTAACGATTCGACGAAGAAAGTATTACTTGGAAATTCTCTAATTAGCTTTGCTAATAAAGTTTTACATTTTTACAATGATACTGGAATGATATAGGACTTATGAAAAAATGAGTTAAACATATGAAAAGAAGAAAAAACTTGAAAATAAATGGACGTCACATCAAATTTTCGGACGTCAGATTTTATGTGGACGTTCAAACGTGGTTAACTTTTTTTTCATTATATAAGAATATAATAATATAATTATATTTTCTTATACTTTTTATTATGAATAGAAAAATATTCACTCTACATCGTTTTAAAAAAAACTTCCCGAGCACGGGAGAAGTTTGATCAAAACCACCTAAACAAGGATTTCTTGGAGCACAAAACCTGAAGATCACTCGCGACTAAGCTTTCTCCATTATTCCGAAGCAGTAAAACAATCCCAGCGGTGCAAAGAAACGCATGTTCGGCGAGAAAGAAGAAACCAAGAGAAGCCGTTGAAAAATGCATGGGGCCATTCCAGGATTCCCACGCAGATATAGCAGGGATTTGATTGGTCCCGGCGATAAGGAAAATCCTGGAGATCGGGGGAGGGTAGCATTCCCTATGAAAAAAATATATAACAGGAAGGAAGCTCCCACCCTCAACCATATCCCGGACCTGCCCAAGCACGTCGGGATCGCCTATGCAGAGGTTTTTCAGGGGGACAGTTTACGTGTGGAATTGCAATTCGCAGGATATGACATAGTCGAAACGTTGGAGAGGCAGGACTAAAGAATGACACGAAATTTACTGACGAATCAGAGAGCTGTTTGTCCTGCAAGAGTCGCACGAGTCAGGGCGCAAGCGCCTTGTCCTCTCTGGACTGGACACGGCGGCGACACATCGATCCGTGCTCTCCTGCTTTCCACGGCCTCGAGCACGTCTCTCTCTCCTTCCTCAGGAACCGCTCTTTATACTGTATACTTCTACCCTTGCCTCGCTTCCCACACCCTATACCTCACCCTCTCGCCAAGCAACTTCCGCCGCCTTGCGTTATCGTCTCTTTCCTTTCTTTCATTAAACAGAAAAGTCATCTCTTCCAACTCTGCACCGTGAAAATCTTCTCCCTTGTCTTGAATTGAATTAGTTCTAATTTCACTGCTTCGAAGGTTTTGAGATGTAACTAGAGACGTAACACATCGTTCAAAAAGTCCCGGCACTGCGCCGGAGATGACGTTTGTAATGTAAAACCAACTTCATTTTTCGAAAGTACAACCCTTCAGATGGCATCTGTCAAATTTTCACGTCAATTAAACTAAAAACAAAAAAACAACCGACATATAAGTGACGTTGCTTTTACAATTGCGTAAAAAATGGAAAAAATCGAATTCCGTGTATTGATTAAACATTGCTTTACAGATGCTCCAGGGAAAAAGATTTGGATCGAATGAGGAAGTTATCGATGCAACTGAAGCCTATTTTGAGGGCAAGGACAAATCATTCTACAAGCATGGCATCGAAAAGTAAGAAAAGCGCTGGAACGATTGTATTTCACTTGAAAGTGATTATGTTGAATAAAAAAAAATTTTCCACAATGAAATGTTTTTTTCCTAGTTAGTTCCAAGACTTATTGAATGATGTGTTAAAATGACCGGTAATTTTTTCTTTGGTCGATTAAATAATATAATTGTAATCTTTATTCGAATTCAAATTAAAATGATTGTGAAAAGTTCGCTTGTTTCCCTTTTAGATTCTAATTTTCCATCAAAATCACGTTTTTCCCCCATTCATTCTTATTTGTTCAATTTCACTCTCATTCCTTCCATTAATCATCTGTTAATTCCGCTCGAAGCATCAAACTACGCTTCTTGAGATGATTATCTTAAGATTATTAATTTTACGGAAAAGTGGAAATTTTTACTTTTCGAGAAACTAGCTATTCGGAAAACTACATTCAAGAATTCTTTGGTCTTGCTGATAAAATTTTTAGATTATCTGATCCGAGATTTCATCGTGTGAATTTAAATAGGATTCATGATTTGTTGTTGAGTAATGACTATTCTATGAATTTTATTTTGAAGAATGTGAATATTAGCAGAAAAAGGATTATTTTTGGATCTGGAACAATTATGACTGATAAGAGAGATATTAAAATTGAAAGTAGTTTGGTTTTAACTTATGTGGATAAATTACATCCTCAGATCTCTGGTTTATTCAAGAAATATGGTTTAGGTATAATTTACAAAACAAATAATAAATTAAATGAAAAAATCATTCAAAGGGGTAAAGGCAAATTGAAGGATACTGATCAGCAAGATGTTTTTATAAATTAAATTGTAATGATTGTGAATTAAGTTACGTAGTACAGACAAAGAGGTGGTTAAAGGCTAGGGTGTCTGAAAATGAGAATAATAATCGACATTAACTAAAAATTATTCGGTCTTGACTCAACATAGAATTGAAAATGATCATTATTTTAAATTGGACAGTGTAAAGATTTTGGACAAGGAGAGTAATTATAGGAAGAGATTGACTTCTGAACTGATTTTTATAAAGAAAACTAGAATCACGTTGAATAAACAGGAGGATACTTGGTTTTTCTATTTATGATCGATGTTTTGAAGTATGATTTTCATCAGTTCGTTCAATAGATATTGTTTTTGTATTTCGGCTGTAAAGAATTTTAAAATTCATTGCCTGATTTTACATCTTAGAGTCGGTTTCTTTAAGTTCTTACGAATATTACGTAAAAGAATTTTAACGAAGTCTGTAAAGGTGTATTCAGAGATATCAACCGAAATCTTTAAATTATTGTTAAGGGGGGCCCCTGGTGTAGAAGGCTGAAAAATCAATGATTTCGGAGGACGATTTCAAAGACAAGGTAAAAATGAATCTTTTCGAGACTTTCAGTATTTATTCGTCTATCATTACTGTGCACAAAATTGTATTT
>JAPYZL010109242.1:5046-19972 GCA_030522825.1 Platygaster orseoliae
TGAAGAGGGCTTAATAAAAGCCGAAAGCTTGAAGAAATGAGAAAGGAGGTGTTATTTTATTGAATCAGTTTGAGAGGATTGGCTCCAAGATGATCGTTGTGATATGAATTAATAATAAATAAGGAGCGAAGAAGAAAGAGAAGAGGGTTTTTCAATTGAAAATTTAACTAAATAATAGCTTCACAAACAATGTTCCAAAAAAAGTTGAAATTTATTAAATTATTGCTTTTTGATTTTTTTTTTTTTTTTTATACAACTTTAGAGTAATTTAAAGAAAAAAGTAACGAAAAAATGCTGATCGATTTTTTTTTGGAAATAAAAAATGAAACACTAACGTTAATTTGATTTTTTTTTTTTTTTTTAATTCACAACTTGATTTCTGCTCGACTCTACATTCATATTCCACTTTCACTCTCTGGTAGGTAAAATGCAAAGTTCAAAAACCAAATGCTGATCGTGAAATACTTTACTTCAAACTCGAATAAAAACTCACGGAAGCATTTATTCACAAAAAGAAGTTTTTTTCAATCAAATCTATGTATATAAAGTATTGCAAAATTCAACGCGCTAAGAAATAAATAGTCCAAATAGTCAAAAAATGATTTTTCAAAATCACAGTTGTGTCCACGAAAAAAATTACCAAGAGCCCCATCGACGTGTACGATGGTCGAAAAATCGAGTTTTCGAAATTTCGAGTAGTCGATGAGGCCCTTTTCGACCCAGGCAATGAAATCATCGCGAAATCTTTCAACATTTCTTTTTTGTACAATGTAAAAACGCCAGCGATGAGTTGGCAGGTGTTTCGCGTTAGCATTAATTATGCCCCTTCCTCCTCGTTAACAAATGGCGAGCACGAGAAATGCAGCCCGGGATCTCCCACGTCCATGGTCAGTCGTCCTTGGACTTTTGTTTCTCCTTGGAGACGTCTTTTTCTTCTTGCTGGCCTTCCTGGTTGCTCCCTTCCTCTTCCTCATCAGAGTAGTTTGTTGGAGCTTCGCCTGGTTTCAATAGTTTACCCACGTAATCGTACTTCTCTGCATTACAAAAAAAGAATATTTCAGAACACATTTTGGACAACACTAGCAGTGTTTTCCTACTAAATCTGGTAGCTTAAGATCTAGTCGATCCCGAGTTTTTCGGGATCCCGAAAAGTTTGGGAATCTCAAAAAGTTTTGAAATCCTGAAAAATTTGGGAATCCAAAAAAGGTTAGGAATCCACAAGAATGTTAATTTGGTATTCCGAAAAGTTAGAAAATCTAGTGAAAGTACAAGATTCGGAAAAGTTCAAAAAATTTTAGAGCATTCGGGAAACTTCAAAATTCGGAGTCCCAAAAAATAAAAACCTTGAGAAATTAGGTGATTCAAAAAATGTAGGAATTCTTTTATAGAAATATTAAAAATATTAAAAAAATACTAGAAAACGCTTTAAAATCTTATTAATTATCAAAAAAATACGAAAATTAATTATATATGATTCTGAATTCTATAAAAATGATTGAAAGTTTTCAATTCGTGATTATTAATTTTGGAATTATAATTATTATCTTATCAATTGAATGTTATCATGAGAAAAATCCATTATTTAAAAATCTATCATTCAGCGTAATTATTATTATATACTAGCTAAACTGGAGCGCTTCGCTGCGCAGTTTGGAAATATACAACTAAAATTAGAAAATTTTATGAAAGTGAGGTAATTAATAATCATTATATTTAAATATCTTTTTGATTTTGGTGTTTGTGCTAAATTTATCTGATTTTTAACTATATGAGTGTTTATTTGTTTATTTAACAAATGTTTATTTAACATGTTCATTTAGCAAAACACTGTTATTCTACGAATATGAAAATTGAAATAAATTTTTTGTTTTGAAATAGATTTTTTATTAAGGGGCCGTCCATATATTGTGTGACGCGATTGAAGAGAGACACAAATATGATTCGAGGTTAGGAGAAAAGAGAGCCAAGTATAAAATCGCGTCACGCAATATATGGACAGCCCCTAACGAATAAAATTAAATTTTGTGATGTTTTGTAATATTTTGTAGAATTTCGAGATTTTGTCACATTTTCAGATTTTTAAGTAACATTTAAAAACATTTTGTGATATGTTGTAAAATTTTGTCATTGTGAGATATTCTATGAAATTATGATATTTTGTGACATTATGTGATTTGGTGATACTTGATGGTATTTCGTTAAATTTCATTAAATTTTGTAATATTTTGTGATACTTTGTGACATATTGTGATTTTGTAAAATTAGGAAATTCGAAAAATTTAGGAATTCTTTCATAGAAATATTAAAAATATTTTAAAAATACTAGAAAACACTTCAATATCTTATAAATTATCAAAAAATTACGAAAATACGAAAATTAATTATATAATTCTGAATTCTATAAAAATGATTGATAGTTTTCAATTCATGATTATTAATTTTGGAATTATAATTATTGTTTTATCAATTTAAAGTTATGATGAGAAAAATACATTATTCAAAAATACATTATTGTGCGTTATTACTGTTATATATTATCAATAATCCAAAACTAACAATAATTATAGTTTAGAAAATTTCTTTTTCAAAGAAGAATTTCTTTTTCTTGTTTCAATAACAATAAATGTTGGATAGGACAATGTAGAAAATAAAAATTAGAAAAATTGTTTCAATGCAGTGATGAAAAAGAAAAACTAAAATTTATGAAAAGGCTAAGAATCTAAAAAAAATCAAATTCTAGAAATCTGTAGATAGTGCCATAAAAATACCAGAAAATATTTTGAATTATAAAAACTGAATAAATAATAAAAGTAGTAATATTCTATGAATGAAGTATTTTTTGAAAAATCTGAACAAATACCTAGGATATATATATAAAATTTGAAATTCTAGAGCATGAAATTGTAAAAAGCGTATATAGAAATTTATAGAAATATTAGAAATCTATAAAAATACTGGAAAACGTTCCAAATCTTATAAATTATTTTTAAAATAATACAATAAATCTATAAAATCACTGAAAACCGATCGAAATTTGGATTCTACAGCATAGAATTTTAGAAATTATATAGCAACCTACAAAAATACTGAAAATCTAGAAAAATACGAAAAAATCCTTTCAAGTTTCATAAATACTAAAAAAAATGCGAGAAATACTACGAGTATATTGAAACTTAAAAACTACACATTTTTTTGTACAAAAAATTAATGAAACTTTGAATAAGTTAAAATATGCCAAAATTATTTAATGTTTCTATGTTACATAGGAGTTGAAAAACATTGTAAATCCTGAAATTTAGGATCCTGAAAGGCATTAAAACTTTGAAGAGTTAATTTTTTTTTAAATAGCACAGTTGTTATTGTTTAAGCATTGACTTATGCTAATTTTCTTGTTTTTCAATTTTGAAAATCTTTGTCTTCATTGCATTCTATGTAGTCTTAAATTTCATAAGTTTTTATTTTGATATTTTGAATCAAAATTCGATTAAAAATTTGAAAAATCACAATTAACAGTTGATTATCCATTGCCAATAAAAAAAAAAAATTGAAAATCCATTAAAAATTCGTAAAATCATATTTGGAAGATTTAAAATTCGAAGATTTCAAAAGTTTTTTCCTTTTCGAAAATTTCATCATTTCAAGAATTTTCGGAGTTTTTACTCTGAATGTTAAATTTACATCGAAATTCAAAATTGTAAAAATATAAATGAAAAATGTGTTATTGATAAAAATTGGAGAAAATCATAAATTTCTAAAAAATTTTCAATTAAGAACATTCAAATTTTAAAGTTTTAGAAATCGAAGAAATTTTGAAAGTTTTTAGATTTTCATAAATTTGAAAATTTAATATTCTATAAATCTTTCGAAATTTAAAAATCGTTGAAAATTACTGATAAATTTAACGTACTTCAGATTTAAAGTATATGTAAACTGAAAATTTTTTAAAAAATAAGTGATATTTTACATTTACTGAATCTGTAACTTTTTTTTTATCATACTGTTTTTGATTATTGCAGATAATAAATTAAAAAAAACGAAGAATTTCAGAATTTCCAGAATTTTATGGAAACATGAATTTTTACATAGATTTCTGGAATTGAAGCTCCAGAAAATAAAGTTGTAAGTATGAATAATATTTCGTGTAAGTTTTCAATAAACAGTAGCTTCAGATTTCTTATATTTCATATTTTTCTAGTACTTTTAGAATGTTTTCAGTATTTGCATTACTATATAGCTTTCTAAAATTCGATGCTTTAGATTTCAGAGATTTATATATTTTTTTTTTTTTTTTTTTTTTTTTTTTTTTTTTTTTTTTTTTTTTTTTTTTTTTTTTTTTTTTTTTTTTTTTTTTTTTTTTTTTTTTTTAAAAAATTTTCTATTAAATATTTACTTTATATTTTTCAGGCATCAATTTCTAGTCTTTCGAAAATTCATTTCTCGTACTTATAAAATTTTGCGTACAATTAGATGTTTATACAATTGCAGGGATTGTTTTGTATTTTTCTCAATTTATCCATAGATTTTACGAATTTGATGCTCGAAGATTAAAAGTGTCACAGATTTTTCGTGATTTAATAGATTTCACACAAAATTGTACATTCCAACACTGTTTATCATACGTTGAATTCACATGCAAACAAGTGCAAGTTTTTGTTTTCTTGCTCACTTTTTTACACAATTTCTCAATAAACAGCCTTGAATGTTTTTTCGCTCATCAAGTTTTACGATTGTCAGGAATCAATCGCGTTGAACGAATAAAAATGTACTCATGGAAAAGTCAAATGATGGAAAGCAAAATATATAGTTTTGTGGCCATGGGTTTCAATACATTTAATAATTTTTTTTTAAACATAAAAAAATAAATGGTGAAATAATAAATGATACGTTTCTCTCCTTGTTTCGAAAAAACCATCATTTTTTTTCCGAACGTGCGATTACACGGTAAAATAAGCCTTGGTCACGCGAATGTAGATGAATATTCAAACTGTTGGAATTGGAAATTCATTAGCTTTCGTGTTCGGCACCACGCACCTTTGATTTGTTCGTCCCATTCTTTCATATAATTCATAGCTTCCGTGTCGAGATCGCTCAGGTCGTCGTATTCGTCTTTGGTTGGAACTACGGAGAACGTGGCTAAGCACCTACTAGCGTCGCGTCCGGCAAAAGCGTTGTATGGGCCACCTTTAAAAAGTCAACAGATTATTCTGAATAAATATTCAGGCTTGAAGACGTAATAATAATTTTCCATAAAACAAAAAATATTGTTACTAATGTATTGAATATATATTATATGTTCCTGAAGTTCCAAACGTTTTAAATTGAAAATCAATAAAATATTTGTTTCAACCGAAAAGTACTAGAAAGTTTTATTAATAATATAATATTTTAATAATAATATAATAATGAATGATATAATAATAAAATAAAAAGTATATTATAAATTCTACTTATTTTTTTTTATGTTTGGAACTTCAGGTATATTATTATGATACATATTTATTTTCTTTATTGATAAAATAGACACATATAGTATTAAATTTATTAATTTTTCAAAAAATATATTCTTTGTTTATTTAGGGCAAAAAAACTATGTGAACATCTTCAAAAATAATTAATAACATTACATCCATTTTTTCTGTAAAGTTATATTGAAATTTGCATTTTTTTGATTTGAGCGAATTTCAAGTATAAACAGAAACGAATTTGTATTATTTCTTGAATTACCTGATGAAACGATTATGCGTGATAAGATAAAACATTATTTTTCACTTTTTTGAGAACTCTGATTACAGTAAACTTGTTTCGACCCGAATGCTTCAAAGTAAAAAGTTTTTTTTTTCATAAAACCACAAGGCTACTGTGTAATGAATTCTTCAAAGTGAATAAATTTTGCAATGAAAAATTAAAAAGACGCAACGATAATAGTGACCTCTATGAATAAAAAAGTTTGCGCATGATGGGCAGAATTCAAGAATAAGAAAACTCAAAATTGCTCAGTAAAATTAATATAAAAAAAATATATATCTATTATATTATTTTATTATTATTTTTAAAAACATACATATTCAAACTCCATTGATAATTTTTAACACTCTAAATTTTTTTTTCAGATAAAGCTTAGATAAATTTTCAAAAGTGTTATATTCATAAGTTAAATTCTTTGAGAATTTTTTTTACCGTCACTGACCATCAGAAACTTTAGTGAAACTTCTTACGTCCTACCATAATAACTTTTTAAAGAAATATCTCCCCATATTTCTTTATATTATAGAAGAATTCTCGCTGCTGCTGTTGACAAAAAATTAGTTATTCACAGTTAAAAATGGTAGTATAAATGGTTAAAAATTGTTTTAACATAGGACATGAGAAGTTTCACAAAGTTGAACCCACTAAAAAGTGAAACTCATCATATCTCACCACAGATTCAAATCCCATTTAAAAGTTGTAAAAATTACCACAAAATTGCAAAGTGCCTCAAAATTTGAAAATGTTACAGAATTCAAAAATGTCTTTAAATTCTGAAACTAGAAAAATCTCTAAGAATGACAAATTGACATAAATTTACAAACAATAACAGTTTAAAAAACAATACTATATTGTTCAAGCAATAATTTTTGATATGTGTACATCTACCAATATTTTAAATTAATATTTTAAATATTTAAACATTTTAACAATAATCATTCAAACAACAATATTATATTTTTTGAGTAATAATTTTCGATATGTATACATCTATCAATATTTTTATCAAATATTCGAAATATTAAAAATTTTTAACAGTAGTTATTAAAACATTGATATTGTATCTTCCGAAACAACATAATATTTTTCGAGAAATAATTTTTGATGTGTACATGTATCAATGTTTTTAATAAATATTTTAAGATTTTAACAATAATTATTTAAACAAAAATATTATCTCTTCCAAAACAACATAATATTTTTCAAGTAATAATTTTTGATATATGTATAATCCTATCAATATAATTATCAAATCTTTAGAATATTGAAATTATATTTAAACAATATTACTAAATATTCAAAATCTGTAGGCATTCAAACAATAACAGTTTAAACAACAATAAAAAATTTTTCGAACAATAATTTTTTAAATGTCTATCTATCAATATTTTTATTAAATATTCAAAATATTTAAACATTTTAATAATAAGTATTAAAAAAAACATCAAAACTTCAAAAACAATATAATATTTTTTGAGCTATAATTTTTGATATGCGTACAATCCTATCAATATTATTATCAAATTTTCAGAATATTGTAATAATATTTGAAGAATATTCTTAATATCCAAAATATTTAAGCATTTAAGCAATAACAGTTTAAACAACAATATTTTATTTTTCGAGGAATAATTTTTGATGTGTACATTTACCAGTATTTTTATCAAATATTCGAAATATAAAATTTTTTTAACAATATAGTAATTGAAACAATGATATAATAGCGTCATTTCATGAGAGATTTACAGTCAAAATTTTTTTTTCAACCAAATATTTTTTTTCGTGTTTTCAGATCGAAAATAATCGACACGTGTTTTTTTTTTTCAATGCGATACTTGAAAATTTCAAATATGTTTTTTTGAAGTTTCGTAGTCTGTAAAAAAACTTTTTTTATGGCAAACTATTAAAACAGTTTTGAAGATAAAATGTTCCTTTTGCACCTAGGCGTACAAGCTTTTCAGAAAACTATAGCACACCTACCGTTGTTTTTTTTAACAACAATATACTGCGTTGCTATAAAAAAATTAATTTTTTCCAAACTTGGAACTATTTTTTTTAAATTTTTTTTTTTTGATAAATTTTTTAAAAATGTTTATCAATATACATGCAAAATTTTGGAGTGAAGAAATGAAAATTGTTGGTGTAACGAATTTTCTTAATCTGCCCTGCACGTTGTTACTGCACGCACTTTAACAGCAGGTAATGGTGTACAGAATAAGTTCACTTATGGGCAGTGTTTATGTCAAAATTTTTATTTGTTCATGTTAACACTTGAATTTTATAACCTGGCCTTGTTCTTTATTGTTTATAATAATAATAATTTTTTTTCAATTATTTTACAATACAGGTATAAAAAAACTTCACTTGTCTATTATTTTCATCATCACATCAGTAAAAAATCTTTTGTGAAAAAAATGTCAATTATTTACAGGTGCAAAAAAGAATATGAAGAATCAGAAAACTTTCTCAAAAGTCGTTTTGAAAAGTGCAAAACGATCGTTGGCACGCACAGCTTGCATTCAGTTGAGCCAGGTAACAACTTCAATTTGAAAGTGAGAACATTCTCTTCTTCCCTTTGATTTCAAAATCGTCAGCTTTTACAAAAATGAAAAATTAGGAAACAAACGCCCAGTCAAAGAAAAATGATTGACTAAGTGAAGTTTTGTTTATACTTGTATTGTAAAATAATTGAAAAAAAAAAACAAATTATTATTATAAACAATAAAGAACAAGGCCAAGTTGTAGAATTCAAGTGTTAACGTGAACAAATAAAAATTTTGACATAGACACTGCTCATAAGTGAACTTATTCTGTACACCATTACCTGCTGTCAAAATGCGCGGAGTAACTCGCTCGAAAATTCGTTACACCTACAATTCTCATTTCTTCACTTCAAAATTTTGCATGCATATTGATAAACATTTTAAAAAAATTTATCAAAAAAAAAATCGAAAAAAAATAGTTCCAAGTTTGGAAAAAATGAATTCTTTTATAACAACGCAGTATATTGTTGTTAAAAAAAACAACGGTAGGTGTGCTATAGTTTTCTGGAAAACTTGTATGCCTAGGCACAATTAAGCTGCAAAGGAAACATTTTATCTTCAAAACTGTTTTAACAGTTTGCCATAAAAAAAAAGTTTTTTCACAGACTACGAAACTTCAAAAAATCATATGTGGCGTGGACCGTGAAAAAGGACCTAAGGACCAAACTCGTTTGGGCCTACTTTCTAATGTTCTTGAGTCAGATAATGTGCCAAAACGAGTTTGGTCCGTAGGTCCCTTTTCATGGTCCATGCCACATATTTCGAAATTTTCAAGTATCACATTGAAAAAAAAATTTTGACTGTAAATCTCCCATGAGATGACCTTATATCTATTGAAACAACATAATATTCTTCGAGCAATAATTTTTGATGTATCCAATCCTATCAATATCATTATTAAATATTCAAAATATTGTAATAACATTTAAACAATATTCCTAATTAATAAAAATATTTTAACAACAACATTCAATTTTTCGAGCAATAATTTTTGATATGTGTACAGTCCTATTAAAATTATTATTATACATTCAGAATATAGTAACAATATTCAAACAATATGAAAACAATTTGATATCGTTTCATAAAATAATAATAAATTATAAAGTTATTTTTTTATTTTATTATACAAAAAATTATAAATTTATAATAATAAAATTAATACTGTGAAATATTCACAATATTGTAATTTTATTTATACAATATCATTTAATATTCAAAATATTTAAACATTAAGACAACAATATTATATTTTTCGAAACAATATAATATTTTTTAAGCAAAATTTTTTTATATACAATCTCATTAAAATCCATTATATCGTAATCAAAATTATTCCTAATATACAGTTTATATTCTTCAAAGCAAGAAAATATCTTTTATACACAATTTATTAATAATGTGATATTTGGACGTGAATTATTAGCAAACTGTGAATATAATATCAGATTGCGAATTTTGAAATTGTCTAATTTGACGAAACAATTACAGTCCTCAGCTTCGCCTCGGACCATTAATAATAATTTAATAATAATCGAAAAAGTTATTCAAGTTTGAAATTTAAACGATAAACGGTCTCTTACGAGGAGTGGGGATAAAAACCATGTATCAAAATTTACCTAAATTTTTTTCATATTTTTCTGAGTTGAAAAGTCTTTTGCCACTTTTCGCAAAACTCAAAATCAAAAAAAATATTCTAGTTAAAAGCTTCAACCAATCAGATTTCTCAGATTTCAATCTAGAATATCTTTTTTCATTTTGAATTTTGCGAAAAGTGGCAAAGGACTTTTCGACTCAGAAAAATACGAAGAAAATTTGGTTAGAGTTTGGTTTGTAGTTTTTATCACCTTTTGTTGAAAAAGCGCATTTATTGTTTACATTTCAAAGTTGAGTAACTTTTTTGATTTTGAGTTTTGTAAAAAGTGGCAAAAGACTATTTGATTCAACATTTGAAAAGGAATATTGAATTTTTTGTTTTGGTACGGGGATTTTGGTACACCCTGTATACTATTCTGCGTGCACAAAATATTGCTCCTGAAATTCTCACCAGGTCCATAAAAAGCCTTCCCACGCGTGACGTCGTAAACGCTGCCGTTGACGCCGATAAGAATTCGTCCATCGGGTCCCGTTCCGTCGTAGGGCTTGAGTTCCTCGGTACGAAAATCGCGCCTCATCTTCGGCAAGCGCACAACCTGGACCGACTCCTCCGGCTTGGTCTTGCTCTTAAAAATTTTGTAGATGAGAAGCGCCATAATCGCGACGAGCGCCAGGTTTACCGGACTTCCGATTATTTCGTTCACCAGATTCACCAGGAAACCGGCCGATTCTTGGCCCTTTTCCGCGTTATCGCCCATCGCGTGTCAAATTTTTCGATGACTCCTCAATTAATCGCGATTCCGGAACGTTGCACTTTTCTCTAGCGATTTTATTCGTCAGGACGCGCCATTCCCGATTCACGGAAAACTGCGAATAACGTAGTCTCTGTGCTTTTCGTTCCTCGCGTTCCTATTGGCCGAGAGAATCGTTGGGACGTGATTTTTTTCACTGTTCTTTACTGTTTGATTACGTATTATTTCAAGCGAATCGCTATATCATCCAGGTGTTTTTTTTAAGCTCGTGGTGTGAGGAGGGGGAAATAGAAGAGGGGAAGGGAATAATCGCAAAAATTCGCGAAAGTATTATATCGTTTTTCGTTTTGCAGTGTTCATAAGTCGTGGCAACAAAGACAAACTTATGTTTTGCTTAACGCTAGAAAAAGACCGAAAATCGATACTCACTGAAATCAACTGAAATGGTGACAATATGGCTGACGTTTCAACTTCTGCGGGAAAATTCAAAACGCATAATATAAAAATTCAGGAAAAGATGAAAAAAGTGGCAATTAAACTCATCCAAAGATAATTATGAACTCATGATGATTCTAATTAAATTTGAAAAAAATGGTACATATAGGTATGCATATGAATTACGGTATCAGTGGATATCGTGTACGCCTCAGGGCCGTAAACAACTTGTCTGTAAACTCTCTTGTAAACTATATTTTATATAACAATAAATTTATGGTTCTGTGAAAATATTTTTTACTTTTAATCCCCATCGCATTTAAAATATCTAAATGGAATTAATTAATTTATTATACTTGAGCGTGCCAATGCAACAACGGCCTGAGCGCGTGAACGCCTGCTTCCTATTGTCATTTACGGAGAACTTTTTTAAATTTACATATATGTAAGCAAGAAAATATTTTATTGTTGCCCTTCTTTGCATATTTATTCAAGATATTAACAGACTAACAGTATAGTAAATAGATTCATAAGATAATTTTACTTAATATTGCATCAACCCTATTAACACACAATATTCTAGGAATGTACCAGGAATATTGAAAAAAATCGCCTCAGAACATGCTAATGTCCAAGTAGTTGCCATAAGGCCAATGTTAAACGAAATATCCCAAGAATATTTTTCGAGAATATTTTAAAATATTCTACAAGAATATTCTTCGATTTTTTTCAATATTCCTGGTACATTCCTAGAATATTGTGTGTTAATAGGGAAACTATATTTTCATTCGTATTTCCTTAAAATACCTTCACATAAGTTGATATTTTTCATGATTATTTACTTTATATGCATTTAAAAATTATTCACTTAAGTTAATAGTTATTTGAAATTATAAATTATTTTTTTAAATTCATCCACTGGTCAGGGGCGGCACGGAAGGTAAATCCAGCCCTGGTAATAGGGAACTTGAATCGAAAAAATTCGTGAATCCACTTCAAATGCAAGCTGAAGAAGCTGGAGAATTATAAAAAATGAACATGTATTTTTTTTTCTTCGATAGACTGAAAATTACTAGAGATTGGGAAACTGCGACTGGGAAAAACCCAGTTAACGGATGTTGAAGCGGAAATCCTACGGATGTTATAAAATGGGTACCGAGAAATGGATAAATATCGAAATAGTTTTTCTAAGAACGTCGTTTTATTTATTTATCCGAACGTGTGTGACTGTACAAATCATCGAGAAAACCATTTCGAATATAATGATTCTTCTTATATCTTATTCAATAGATAACAATGTATGTACATCTTACAGTGTTTCTTTCGCTCAGTGTAAAAAAAATCGAATAATTTCCATTAGATTTAAGTAAACAAAAGTCAACAATATTTCGAGAAGATTTCAGTATAAAAAAAATTATTATTTCGAGAGATATACAATAAATAAAAAAAAAATGAAGTATATCCCCAATAAAAAAAAATCAACAACATCTCGAGTTCCCAAGCGGTCACCCATCCAAGTACTATCGAGACTCACTGTTGCTTGACTTCCGCGATCGGACGAGAGCGGGTAGTTCCAACAGGATATGGTCGTTGATGTTAAAAGGGGTTTAATCAATGTTTATACCCGTTTATACAGTAGTTTTTTTGTAAAACATTAAAAACCAAATTAGTTTTATATCTGAAAATATAAACTTGATCGTTTTAACTAATTGAAAAATCTCCGAAATTTAAAAATTTCTGATAGCTTTTCGAATTTCCCTCATTTATTTAAATGTTTATACAGTTTCGAAAATTGCTTAAGCATTTTCAATTTAATTTGGCAAATATTTGAATTTCGCAAATTTTAGTTAATTTTTTTAGAATGTCAGTCTTCTTAGAAATTTGAAAATTATATCAATCCACGTTTTTACTATAGAATGGGAAAATTTTTTATATAAATAAATAAATATAAAATGTTCCAAAAAACGTCAATTTCTAAATTGCTAAAGTTCTACAAATTATTTGAATTTCCAAATTTTTCAAATTTTTAAATGTTTACGATTTTTTAACATTTTTCCTATTTTGTGATTTTTGTAATTTTATAAATACAGGGTGTTTCGGAAGACCAGCAACTATACCAAAAACCACAAATGAAATTCTAAGACGATTTTCCATTTGCCACTTTTCACAAAACTCAAAATCAGATTTGTCAAATTTTAAAGCAGTGAGAGCACCGCTGAGTTGCGAGTGAGTGCAAGAAAGATGCATAGAATGAGAAACGCAACAAAACGAGTGAGACGCGAAATCTATTAGCGCTTTTGTTGTCTTAAAATTTTAAACTGTAAGTACTTAATTGAGAAGTTGCATGAAAAAAAAAATCAAATTTAGCTTCATATAATTGATACATATGTATCAATTATTTAAAAAAAAAAATAAATAAGTATTTTTTTTTCTTTAAAAATCGATTATTTTAGAAGATATGTGAATTTTTCATTTCGGTTGCATAGATATACTGATAATGCAAATAACGTCATATATGTATAGCACTGTGCAACAAAATTTAAGTTTGAAAAAGTTGATGGACCTCTCACTAGCAAAAATCGATAGTACATGGCCCCAAACGCGCATTTATGCCGGAACATTTTCAAAAGTTAGCTCTTGTTTACGAGTAGTTAATTATTAAAAAGCCGTATTTTCAATAATTTTCATCCGATTTCAAAAACGAAAAAAAGGAAAATTGCTCTTTTAAATTAGGGAACCTTTTTCTGCTGAAAATTTTGCGGAAAGTTGCATTTTTTTGCAATTTTTTGCACAAAATTTTTCATTTTTTTAGTTTGCAAAATTTTTCGCAAAGTTGCATTTTCGGGAATAATAATAATTAATGACTATTTTATAAACATCAATATTTTAAATAAACTTTAATAAAAATGTTCATAAAAAAAATGAATAATTAATGACTTTTTTCCGAAATTGCAACTTTGGGAAAAATTTTGCAAACATTTTGAAGAAAAATGCAAGTTTCTGCAAATTTTTCAGCGCCCTGGCAATCCTCGGACACCGATTTATCGGTGTGTAATCGGTGTGTAATCGGTGTCGGGTTTGTTTTTGTTCCTGAATTAATTTTAATGCTGTTTTTTCACAAAAATCAATAAAATTGATTTATTTAACAACTATTCTACTTGAATTTCCGCACAATTGTGAGAAATCATGAAATGCACGATTTTTCAAAGACGCTATTTATGTTTAGCCAAGTGTCGGTAACAGTAAGTTGACTTGACAGGTAACAGCTATGGGTAACAGTCTGTAAAGACTGTTACTTTACTTCTATCTTAAATTTACAAGAATTTATTTAACTTAACATTTTTATCTAAATTTTCGTTTATCACAAATGATAGTAAATCTAATTTGAGAATGAAAAAAATTATAAAAATTTCGAATATAAAGAACAATTTGGATATCGCCGTCGGTAAGGTAAAATTCAGCAACGGCGCGATAGTGGTTTCATCAAACGCATTCCAAAATATTCGTTTTTGCGTATTTCCAACGATTCGATAGTATTTTCCACGGGGTTAATCAGAATTGTGAATAATTCAATTAATTTCTCTGAAAAAACAGCATCAAAATTAATTCAGGAGCAAAAAAAGAGGGTAGGAAAATGACGCTACTCGACAAAGTTCCGGGCGTTGAAAATCCCGATTTCAAATGTCCTGCTGACTGAAGGATCCGAAAGTGAAAGTCCCGCGATCAGAATATCCCGTACGACGAAAGTCCCGAAAACCAAGGTCATCATTTAAAAAGCATTGGTTTTTTTTCGGGACTTTCGTCGTACGGGATATTCTGATCGCGGGACTTTCACTTTCGGATCCTTCAGTCAGC
>JAPYZL010109260.1:0-16747 GCA_030522825.1 Platygaster orseoliae
TCGACCAATCAGATTTCTCAGATTTCAAACTCGAATATCTTTTTTGATTTTGAGTTTTGTAAAAAGTGGCAAAGGACTTTTTTACTCAGAAAAATATGACAAAAATTTGGGTAAATTTTGGTTAGTGGTGTTTATCCCCACTCCTCGAAAAAGCGCATTTATTGTTTAAATTTCAAACTTGAATAACTTTTTGAATTTTGAGTTTTGTAAAAAGTGGTAAAGGAAAAATTGTCTTAGAATTTTATAAGGAATTCATGGTTTTCCGCTTATACGGCGACTTCCGGACACCCTGTATATTTTCTCGAAAAACCCCTCCCGAAAATTTCTTCTGCCAACGTTTCTGATAAAATCACACATATATTTTATACAAATTATATTCCAAAATGGTACATTCACAATGAACGAAAAATTTTGAAAACATGGTAAAACGTTGCTATTAATTTTCAAAATTAAAGCAGATGCACAAGCCAAATCATGGAATAAATAAAATTTATGAATGTACAGCATATGCTAAAATGTGTGATGTATTATGTGCACGAATTATTATAATAGAATTCAATTTTAATGACGTAGGCAGAAATAAATTTCAGAAGCGTGTTTCTTTTGGTATTTCATTTTTTTTTTCTTTGATAATCTGATTTCAAGAGTAATATTTTTACATTTTTTCAAATTTTAGAATTTTCAAGTGATAATAACTAATAGGGTTCAAAGTTGCACATTTAAAATTTTTTAAATTTAATTTTTTAATGGTGTATTTCAATTATGGAAACAGGTTTTCATGATTTTTAGTATTTGAGTTATAGATAACTTTGTTTTTTTTTGTTTTCATTTTTTAATGTTTTTACAATCAAAAAGATATAATGATTTTGTCACGGATTTCTATTTAAATTTCTAGAATCCAATATTCTAGGGTTCAATGTTATATAGATTTTTAAGTAAATGAACTCTACATAGATAAAAATTAAAAAAAAATTTTTTTATTATTTAGTTTTGGAGAAAAAAATATAGTACAATAATCCTTAGATTTCTACTACTTTTAGTATTTTTTCAGTATTGCATAGAATGATTCGAAAAATTTCTAGTTTTATAGATTTTAACATTTTCGTAGATAGTATCATTTCCTTGGTCATTCTCTAAGTTAATATCGATTTTATAAATTTTTATTTTCTTCGTTTTGTTAGCCAAACATTTATAATGAGAATTCTGTTAGGGCGATAATTCTTTTTTGAGTTAGTTAAATTATGAAATTCGTTCAACTTGAAGAATGCACCTAAGTATATTTTTTATCACCTTCACATTTTATTCGTTGGAATTATTTTAATATGAAATAATCATCAAAATAATTCGAATTTCTGGAAAGGCTTAAACCCCTTAAAATTCTGCATTGCCTACGCTCCCAATGAAATTCATAAAACTTTAATAAAAACCATCTTGTTTCGAAAAAATATTTGAAAAATTTAAAGTACATAAATATCTTAGTTTATTTTAATATTTATTATCCTAAAATGATGATCGCCCAGAGATCAACGAAGCTCTGAGAGCATCGGTGATTCTGAAGTTGAAAAAATCAACTTTTTCAACTTACGAAGACGCTTGAGCGAGGGGCCATCTGATTATTCTAAAATATATATTTTAGTTGAAAAAAAAATTTGTTAACATTCGAATTAGTATTTATATATATTTTTTTCAGGCCGTTGAGGAAGTAACTATCACCGATAAAGATCTCGAAGACATCGTTACTTCTATCAAATCCCAAAATAACAAGGTGAGAAATACAACAAGAAAAATTTGACCAATATTTGTTATTATTTGAGCTGACAATTTCATAATTTTTTCAGGATGTGATGCCAGCGGATTTGCTGAGCTCCAACGAATAAGTAAACCTCGACGAAATCAACGTCTGAGAAGAAAAACAACATTCTTTTTCTCTCGTCGAAAACCAAAAACGAAAATACCTTTTATAGAGACTATGTATATTCGGACCATTCCTAACAACCGAGAAAACAGCGTTGTTTAGTTGTCAGCAGCGAATACAAAAAACGAGAACAAAAAATACATAAACGCATCTTTAAAAAAAAAAAACACAAAATTAAATACTAAGCATGAAGAGAAAAATTGTTGGAGGAGAAAAGAGAGAGCGCCCCGGCGGCTTTAATTTCTTCTCATTTCGCAACGCGAAGCAGACTTTTTTTGTAACGATAATCGTAGGTTTATGAAATATCGCGATAACGAACAAACAAAATACGGTTGCATTTTGGAAGCGGCTTTGTATTATTTAAGAGGCGGTTGTAATGGAAAAAAAGAAAAATGGCGGAAGGGAAAGTTTTTAATGAAACTGGGCCGTGCCCAGGGCGAAAGAAGAAGAGAGAGAGAGAGAGAGAGAGAGAGAAAGAGAAAGTGAGAAAAAGCAGGGTTATACGCGGTTGTCCTGCAAATTGTAGAAATTTTAAAATGTGTCATTGATTGTTATCGAGGCGAAAATGGACTTTGCAAAGTTGGGTTTGCTTAAGCGGGTATTTTTGAATGCCCGTATATGGAAATCCGGCCCCTCTGGAAGGTTTCTGAAATGTTTCTAAAGGCCGTCAAAGTCGATTTTTGCCACTATCGATGTAAGACTTAAGACTAATATTTGATGAAAAAAAGGCCATCGCACGCGGCTTTTCGTCCGATTAATACTCGGCGGCTGATGCGCCATTGCGTTACTACGTAACTAATATCGTATACTGCGTATTGTATACTGAGGGGGGTATTTTTCTGTTTAATTTTTTTTTCTTGTTTATTTATTACCTGCTTTTTCGAAATCGACGACCATTTTCATTCGTTGCGCCGAGGAAGAAATGAAGAAAGAAAAAAATCATCGCACAAATGAACCAACACCACCTTTCTACATTTATACGAAATTTTGGAGACGAATAAATCGCAAAAACGTATAGGTCGTAGGCGTAGACGATAAAAGTCGATCGGTTTTTAAACGAACGATATTAACCGCATTAAAAAATTAACGCGATTTTGTTCTAGTGTACGCGATGAATTTTACGAAATAATAACAACGAACGATAAAAGCGCTTATTTTTCATTTTTATGTTTCGGTTCTCAGAAATAACGAAATTTTTTGAAAATTTACGAAATAGCTATTCCACAATTTGTCTTGTCTATAAACCTATAATAAACTGTCAAACAAGCATTTCATGTACATGTTTTTGCCTGGGATTTCCCGTAAATTTTCTTCGCCCGTAGGGGAGATTTGTGAAATGTGTACATTTTGATTTTCGCAAGGTTGCGAGACTTGAAATTTTTTTGCAGTCGTGCAATAATGTGAGGGTTTTTTTTTCTAATCTTCGCCTAAAGTCCGTTTTCGCCCGTTCCATTTTCATTTTTACAATTCTGAAAGCAACCACTTGCGTCGAAACCAACATTCAATATTGAGTTTAGATTTATTTAATTTTACTTTTTTAATCATACCAATAGTTATACTATTTAGAGTTGTAAAATTTAATGTGTAATTTTGTAAATTTTCGATTTTCTTCGTCAGCTGTCTTGTACTGAAGTGGAAATAAATCTATTGATTTCTAGTATTTGATTGGTTTGTTTTTGTTCGTTTTAGTTGATGAAATGAATTCGCGACCATGCAAAAAAAATAATAAAACTCATTTCCCAATTTTTCAAGTCCAAACTTGTATTATTCGAGTACAAAAAGTGTTGACGATGGTCGTATTTTTCTTACAAAAATACTAGATTGCATCGAAGACATGTTCTTACGAATTGTCTACTTATATACTAAAGTTTTCTAGTGTCAATTATGTACAAACAATGCGGTATTGCTACCACAATTCAATGTCACCATCTCACACACGAACAAATAAATACTATACAAAGTGATAGTAGTTTTTCATTGTAAAAATGAAGAAAACGTTATTGAACGATCTACATTAAGCAGTCTTTTAGTTGCCAAAAAAACTCGTTGAAGAGTTTTTTGGATTTAAAACAAAAACAATGTTCAATAATTTTTAATATCATCTCATCAAAATTAAATTAATAATCAAGATTTTGATAAATATAATTCTTTATTGAATGATATAACACTCGCTTTGTTGGGCGATTTCTTATGACAATAAATAAAAAATGAACATTATTCTCGTGCGTTGTTACATTTACCAGGCACACAATATTTCATTATCGTCAAATCACGCTTTTTACATATCGTAGTCCTTTGGTCAAAGTTTGCATGTTTTTTTAATATAACATGACTTTAGATTCCCGACTTTTTCTTATAAAATACTTTTCCACGACTTCATAACAATAACAAAAATTTGAATTTAATAAAGAATCTGAATTTAATTTTAATTAGTGAATACCTTCAAAGTAGGAAAATGGAAAATCTCAAATTTAAAGGTAGTAAATTAAAAAAATGATGGTTTTGGTACACACATTGTACAACGTCGCGTGAAAATCATCTTTTGAATTCGCACTCAACAACGGATTGGCATCTCATGTCCCATGAATTCGTTACGAATCTTTATTTCGGATTCATCTGATTCGGAGTCGGAGTCAGATTCCGGAAGTGGTTGCGGCGTGGCTCCTCGCAGGATCATCTCCCTCGCTAGATCATAATTATGAATGAGGAGGGCCTCCTGATATGCCGTGTATCCGGCATAGTTCTTGGTCTGGTAATTGGGTCTGCACTGGAAATAAAAATCAATCATCCGGCGTGATCGATTTCTGATTGCCAGCATCAAGCTGGTCATTCCGCGGAGCGACTCCCTCGCTTCTAAGTCTGCTCCCAAGTTTAATAAGAGACGAGCAATTTCTGGACTATTGCTCATGGTTGCCAAGTGCAAGCAGGTACTGCCTGGAAATATAAAAAAATTGAACATTATCTTCTGTTTTCTTATCAAAGGATGAAAAATGAAAGAAGTAATTGTAGTTTGAAATCTTGAGGATTTAGTATTTTACTTGGTAGATTAATTTTTGTGTTGTATTCAAAATATCTCGAAGCATAACTGACAGTAAAAAAATTACACAACAGCAACGAATATCGATAAGAAAAATTGCTGGAATTCCCCCGAAATTTCTCGAGAGTCCAACAGAGTCTATTGTTTAATAAAACTTTGATAATTCAATGATAAGGGTTTCCCCAAGCATTTGTTTCTTCGTTTATGAAGAAACATTGAATATGAGGTAACGTGGGAATACCCAACGATTGCATTAAAGTTTATGATTATTTTAAAAAAAATTGGAATGAGGGGAAAATTTTTTTCTCTCAGGTAAAAAGTCCACGAATGGAATCGAGTCACGTGCCCCGCTTTATTTGGCCAGCATTCCGCAATTTAAACTGGGCTCGCGCCAAAGAGCGCCTAAAATTAGGTGCTCGAGTCAACTGTTCGCGCCGGGGAATCCCCAAATCATCGGCTGAATCGAGTGGAATATTTTCGTCAAAGTCGAACGACCTCTCAAATATTTGTACAGAATTATTGTCAAAATTTTCCTTAATTTCTTTTTGGAATATTGAAAATTGTTTGACTCAAAAATGAAAAATTTTTGTAACGAAATTTCCTAAACCACAAAAAATACGAAGGACCAGTTTTTTTATTGAAGTGAAAACAGTAACTTTCGAATGGCAATTTCCCCAGGAGAAAGAAGAAGCGCTTTCGACGTTTCAATGTGTACAGTTAGCCACGTACACAAGTACGCGTGAATGCGAAACAGTGGGAATCCCGTGCTGTGTTTTCAGTCACCAAGGACGGAAAAATAATTGCTTTTGAAAAACGAGTTGCGCAACGAGTTTAGAGATTATTTGGAGCGCGGCATCTTCCAAACTACATGACTTCGAAAACTATCAAGCCGGAAAATGTTCTTCCAAAATTTTTCATTCCATTTAAAAAATTTTACTATAAATAGTATTACTATAAATAGTATACTATTATGTACTAATTACTATGGTATATAAGTTGAAAAATTTCCATAGTTTTGTTTTAATTTTATTTCAATATAAATTATTATTTTGGAGCCTTCAATTCGAAAAAATGTAATTAAATTTTTAAACTTCAAATTTATAAAATTTTTGAAATTTTCACTCATTTCTTAGATAGAAAATATTTTTGAAATACATTATAATTGTAATTCTGAAAATTTTGGAAAAATTCGAATTAAAAATTACAATTTCAGAATAACATTTTGTTTCGATGTAGAAATTTAAATTTAAATTCTTTCATTTTTCAAGAACTGTAAATTTTAGGTTTGCTTTGCTTTTTTGCAAACTTTGTGCATTGAAAAATTGAGATTTTCAGTGGAGGTCTCTTCAAAATTTTGCACGAAAATTTAATACTATTTATTTTTCAAAAAAATATTCCATACTTTAGAAATTTTAAAATAATCATTTCTTTTCAGAATCCCTTCAAGTTCTCGACAAATTTGTACAGGAAACATACTAGACACTTGTAGGTGATTATCGAAACATGAAAATACAGACTGTTCAACAACTGTCTGAAATCTTGTTTGTTTGGAGATCGTATTCATTTTTTAAAACGATACGTAACATACATCATTCTCTACACAAAAACCGATAAATCAAAGTAAAATCTGCCCAATGACTAGGTGACAAATCGAAGGTATCATTAATTACCCACCGGAAATCTTGGCCGAAACCAAAACGAATTTTTGGAGAACGGAAATGACATGGTCGAAACCACAAAAACCAAAAGACCAAAAACAGATCGTTATTTCAACCAGTATAAAAACCATCATTTATTGAAAATGGGAATACGAGAGTTTGGAGATTCTGAATTATTGGAGATTTAAAATAAAAAAGAATTCACATGATTTTATACAGTTTTCGTGTGCGATTTGAAAAGAGAAAAAAAACTTTGAAATTACAATTTTGCTATTAATATTTTGAGTTTTTTTAGGATTATAATAAAATTTAAATCAGACAACCAAAAACCGTTTAAAAATCAAGAAAAGCGTTTTTTGAAATTTTACATTTAAAAAACTGAACCTAAATTGAGTATAAACAAAAATTTGTTCGTTGAAATTGAATAAATATTTATTTAAACCCAAGACTAAAAAAGTTTTCTTTAAAATTCAACAATTTTTTCCCTCATCATAGTAGACAAAAAAAATGATTAAAAAAAAAAAATTTTTTTTCTTTAATTTTAGTAGTCTTTTCTCTTTGTGAGTGCAATAAAAAGTCCAAAAGACGAAAAAAACGTCGCTTCGACTTTCGAATTGCGCGTATCCAAACTGGAAATCCCCGAGAGAACGCATGCAAACATCATTGTAAAAAAGTCACGCTTCCTCTTTAATTGCGCATTCTTATCCAACTTGCCTCGAATGAAAATTCAACAACCTCCAGTTTCCGTATTTCCATACATTATTCAATAAAAAAATTTTTCAACTTCTCGTATCAAAAAGTGCATTTTTCTAAATATAATCTGCATACGACAAATTAAGAAAAAAGAGGTCATAAAATTACATACATCGAACTGAAAATTTTTATAATTTATTTAACTCATTTTCAAGAATTCTCTAATAGTTTTAAATTTGAATAGCTAATAAATTCTGAGGTTTGGTGCACAATAAATTAGGTAAACCGATTGACAAGAGAAGAAACATCAATTCTGTATGAGAACGCGTTCCAAAAATTTCCGGCAATCATTAGAATTTTGTTTCCGAGGAAAGGAAATGAATTTTGGCGCCCGAAATTCTCTCGAGAGTCCGCTAATCTTCGGACGCCCAAGAAGTGACCGCATGTCTATTCACGAACGACCTCAGGAATGAAATTTAAACTACAGGAAGCAACCGCATCCATGTCAGTGTGACATCCATTGTCAAAATGTCAGGCCCCTTTTTTTTCGTCGTATGCCAAAAACACTAATCAATTTTCAAACGTTGCGTCGACACTAATGAAGGCGCGGCGTAACTTTAACAAATAGACGTTTCAGCTGGGACATGTGTTTTCCGGATAATAAAGAGATTAGAGGAAAGAAAATTAATGAAACTTTTCGGCAAACGTGATTTTCGAGAGAAAGAAGAATGCTTAAGTTTGTACTTGAAGGATAAATATTTCCCCGACACGAATATACAAATTAGGAGATTTCAAAATGCAGGAAAAAAATTTATGTAACAATAAAAGTTACAAGTTTTTACTTGGATAATTTAAATAAATTTTAGTATGAAATTGTAGTAATTTTATATGATTTTTTTAAATGAAAGAATCTAAGATAAAATTTTTAATTAAAACAAAATTTTACTCCGAAATTCTAATTTTATTCGAATGGTTCGAAAATTTTTAGAATTATAATTATTATACATTTTTAAAAATTTACAACTTAAAAAATTTCCTGTGAGCACCTAGAAATTTGATTTTTTTAATTTTGAAATTTTTTCATTTACTAAAGTGAAAAATGACGAATTTTATGGGTATTTTAAAATTAATAACTTTTTATAAACGAAAATTTAAATTAAATCATTTTCATCAGTAAAATCATTAAAAATTAGAATGCAGAAAAAAATTTTGGAAGTTGAATTTTAAGCATCAAAATTCTATTTTGAATGTAAAATTAAAAATCAAAACCTTAAATTTACAGTTCTTGAAAAATGGAAGAATCTAAAATGAAATTTTACATCGAAACAAAATGTTATTCTGAAATTGTAATTTATAATTCGAATTTTTCAAAAATTTTCAGAATTTCAATTACGATAAATTTCAAAAATTTTATAACTGAAATTTACAAATTTAATCAAATTTTTTCGAATGAAAGGCTCCAAAATGATATTTTATATTGAAATAAAATTTTACTCTAATATTATATTTTTTTTAAGTGAAATCTCAAGGATTACGATTTTAAACATAAAAAAATAATAAATCAAAAGTTGTGATTATAACATTTATTAAAGTGAAAAATGACGAATTACATGGGTATTTTTAGAACTACTGATTTTTATAAATGAAAATTCAAATTTCAAATAAAAAATATTTTTATTTGCCAAAAAGTGTCTTAAATTTGAAAATTGCACCGAGTTAATCAAAATTCTTTAAGACAAACTTGAAAAATCTTTATCAACTGAATATAGGTAATTTTCAGTTTATTATTTCCAAAACCCGGAAAATTTCATCATCTAAAAAATTTCACGTAGACCCTGATAAAAATGACGACAACATTCGTCTTATTTCTCTTTATGTACATAATTCTATAAATACGACGTCGAACTTCTGTTAAAAAAGATAAAGCAAATATATTTCGAACAATAAAAATTTTTTTTTTATAATAAGAAACGAGAATCGAGTTATCGGCAAGTTCGTCACTCGGGGAATTCCGCTTATTTTTGTATGATGTCAGCAAGTTGTTAAACCAGCGCTTCTTTCCTTTTATAAAAATCTCGAATAAAATACTAGGTATAAAAATATTTAACATGCAGTTAACTCATTCATTGCTAATAATATATATGAACTACTCGATTTATTTTAAAGGTTCCTATAAAATAATGGATATCAATTAAAAAAAAATTATTACTATTACTTCAATTCAAGAGTTTCACAGAATTTTCCAGGTTTGAAACGAATATGATTTACGAAAAATATTGTGATTATATTTAAGTTGTGGAAAATACGCTGCCAGGCCATATTTATCATACGTTCCAATTGCTTAATATTTTTGGGAATTACCCAGCTGGTATACGAAAATAATTGTATTTATTTTAAAACGCTGGGAAATACGCTGTCAGGCCATTTTTATCAACTAATAAAGATTTAATACGTCCTTCTGTGACATTGAATTTTGTAGTCAAAACTCTTCTTACATAATTTTCTAGCAGAAATTATTTCACGATTTTTATTTTTCTATGGTACTTTGAACTCTAACAAGTGAATTTCTCAACTCAAATACGACGTCAGAAGAATTTCTTGGGTGAAAGATAAAAAAACGAGAAATTCGTTAAGCCTAATATAATGACCTAACAAATTTTCCAATGCAAGAAACAATACAATTCTGGATATGAATATTCAATTTCAAAATTAGTTTACCAAAAATTATGTATAACTATTTCAAAAACCTTGCATTCACAAATTGTAAACCTAGAAAGTATAGAAATTATAAATTACAAGAAAATAAAAAATAATCATAAATATATAACATACAAAAAATTTCTTTTAGAACGTTAAAAATAGTATTCATGATTTTCATATTAAAATAAAGAACAGGAATAATACTGAAGGATTTTTTTGCATTAAAAAAATATAAAAAAAATGTTTTCAAAATAAAAATTAAACTTTTAACTCACCAGTGTAATTTTTTTCTTCCAAGTTTTGTGGGATGGCAGGCAGTCTGTGGCTATTTGCCAAGTATAATTTCCACTCGAGTTGAGAAACTGGATTGGTCAAAGCCCGCGCTGAAACGACATCACCGGCGATACATGCAACGTGCAGGGCGGTGTTTCCTGAAGGAGTCTTCACATTCAAATCAGCCCCAGCAAGGACCAGTCTGCGTACAATGATTGGCTGTTTCGCCATGACAGCCAGATGCAAAGCCGTCACCTCGTCGTTGTTTGTAACGTTTAAAACACATGGATGCGGTGCCAATTCGATCAGGTTGATGGCGACTTCCAGAAACCCCTGGATAATCGCAAGATGAAGTTGACTGCAATAAAAAAAAAAACATGTTTTCTTTTATAATGTGTAATTTTGTAAACGCAAAAAAATTCACGCATTCGAAAATTTTCTATTCTATCGCTTACGAGGGAGCTCCAAATTTTAGGAGTTGTTGATTCATGTCTTGAATTATTTATTCTAACGCGCAGAAAAAATGAGTACTCACCTGTTTCTCAATACTTTCTGATTAGCTAATTCCACCTGACGCCATGTTCGTTCACAAGTGATTTGTGAATATGGAAATGTACAAAAATGCGGCAATTCGAAAGTTATTGAATCTAAAAGTGTGTGGTTTTTACATATTAAAAAGATTTTAAACAATATTTACGTATGGTTTTTACTATTTATTATAAATATACACGGGGAGAAATTTTTGGTTAGTACAACCAAAACTTTAGGTATGATAACCAAATTATTGGTTATTGCAACTTAATGATTAGTCATGAAAATTGAGCATTAGTTGCTATAACAGAAGCTTTGGTTGTAGTAGCAAAAACTTTGGTAGGTCCATAATTTATTAAATCAATGGTTGCTGTAACCAAACCATTTCTTTCCGTGTATGATTTATATTAATTATATACATATTTATAAATAATTTCATGTATGAAAAAAAATTAAAATAAGAAAGTAAAATAATTTTAAGATGAAATATTAAATTTATATGAATTTTTTATCAACTTTCAACATAGAAAATAAAATTATTAACGTGTAATTCAAGTATTTGAAAGTATCTGATTTTACTAGAGTTATTTCAAATGTTCCCGCCACAGCCAAAATGATGGTAGCTAGGAACTGCGAAAACCGAACGTTTTTTCATCTAGATAACGAAAATGTATTCTGCTAATATATAAATATTTATAAGATTGTAAGAATTTTTATGGTGATTTTTATGATTGTCTTAGAATTTCACTACGTTATTTAGAGTAGGTTATTATTTTAAGATTCGATTTATTCTATAGAATTTGAACAAGTTTTTATACTTTTCTAAATTATAGTAATAATTAAAAAACTACTAAAAAAATTTCATTTTTTTTAATAAACATCAAGGATTTTTTTTCTACAGAGATTTACTCATAAAAAAAAAAATAAAATAAACAGAATTCAAAACTTCAAGAAAATTTCTATTATGTCTTCCAAAAATTTTAAAATGAAATTCAATTTTGTGAAACAAATTTAATAATTAAGACTTCGACAATTTCTATAGAATATTTTTCATTCCTGATAATACTTTAAAAATATTTGGAATACTTCGACAATGTTTTGAAACAAAAAATGTGAAAATAATGTATTTTGTTGTAGAATGAAACAGATTTTTTCGAGTCTCAAGCGATGATTTACGAGATGACTTTTTGAGTTTCTTAAAATGATGCTGAACGTTCAAACACCTTTGATTACTGAAAAATGTATTTAAAATTCTATAGTTTAAAATTCTCTACAATCATAAAAAAATGTGTTTTTTGAAAAAGTAAACATATTTATTACTGTTTGACTTTCATTCCGAAAATATTTAAATAAGGAGCAAAAATACATTAATTTATAAGAATTTCACATACCGAATGCAGTCAGGAATATTAAAAAGATTGTCCGTCTTTGCGTTAATTGAAGTTTTTTTGAAAAAGCTACTTGGAATCGTTAACTTTTTTGGCTTGAAATGCTCTGTTAACTGTTACTCTTTGGCAGACGCAAACAGAATCGAACCAAATGCGACCATAATCTAAACTTTTATTCCAGACTCTTCGTCCATTAAACTATCAGTTTGGGATTCCCAGGTAAAATCAAATGAAAAAACAATTAGCAATTGCATTTTTATCAGTTTTGTAACTTGTAATAATGCATTTCTCAACTTATGAACTAATAGAATCAATGAACTTTAAATATCTTATAGAGTTAAATACACTTTAAAATAAAATTGCAATTTCTTCATAAAATGAGAAGATTTAGTGTAGATTGAAACTTTTTATATGAAATTCGTCAACCAAGAAAAATTATGTAACTATTTCTCATTTTTTTGCCTTCTGGAGAATTTCCTCATTTATACTGAAATATCAGCAAACGAAGATATAGATGATTAAGCAAGTGTTCCAAATTATTTTTTCAACAGTCTTACTTCATTCGAAACCCGTGGGTTTCCCTACAATGAAGATTAGAAACACAATGACATTCATTTTTTATCATTTAGTGCTTAGTCGTAATAATGTAAAATTTCGCCAGAACCTAGTGGGAATCCCAATCAATGAGATTTCAATGTCAATGTCGAATGAATAAGAAAATACACGAATCTTTATTACGAGCAGTAATGATATAGTCTATTTCGAAAATATATCACGCCATTGCAACAAAACTTGCAATAGTTTGATGTCTGGAAAATTTCTTAATAAAAATGTAATCTGGTTCGCAATGCTTCAATTTTTTTCGTCATCTAACATTTATTTTTGATATAACGAACAGACATTTTCATGATTCAAGATGATAAGTTTCAGATGGTTTCTAGGACGCTGTAATTTCGTATTACAAAATGCAGTTTAAAAAAAGTAATGGACTTTTTCTACATATTTTTACTATGAACAACAACAACAACCTTTTTTTTAACATCAATAATGAATAATCTTTTGTAACCTTGAGAACTTACATTTTGTATGTCCTCTAGATGAAAAAAAGTACATTTTTCATAATCTTCCATTTTTTGTGTTAATTATTCGAATTTTTATACATGAAAAGAACCTTAATTTACTCCAATGTTAAAAAATTATGATACATATTACAATATAAAAATTTTCATATATTTTACATCAATAATTAAACAAAAAACCACCAAAAATAGTACGCCAACATTTTTTCAACATGAATAATGATCGATTTTTTATATTTTTCGAGAACTTACATTTTGTATATCCTCTAGATTATAATAAGTACATTTTTGATAATTTTCCCTTTTTCCTGTAAATTATTCAAATTTTTATACATGAAAAGAATATTAATTTACCTTAATGTTCAAAAATTATGCTACATATTGCAATATAAAAATCTTCATATATTTTACATCAATAATTAGGACAAAAAACCATCAAAAATAGATCAACATTTTTTCAACATTAATAATGATCAATTTTTTGTATTTTTCGAGAATATACATTTTGTATATCCTCTAGAATACAACAAGTACATTTTTGATCATTTTCCCTTTTTTTTTGTAAATTATTCAAATTTTTATCCATGAAAAGTACATTAATTTACCTCAATGTTCAAAAACCATGCTACATATTACAATATAAAAATTTTCATACATTGTACATCAAAAACCAAGACCAAAAATCACCATAAATAGTTAAACAATATTTTTTCAACATGAATAATGAATAATCTTTTGTAACCTTGAGAATGTACATTTTGTATGCTCTCTAGATTAAAATAAGTACATTTTTGATAAATAATTTTCCCTTTTTTCTGTTGATTATTCGAGTTTTTTTCATAAAAAGAATATTAATTTACTTAAATGTTCAAAAATTATGCTACACATTACATTATAAAAATTTTCATATATTTTACATCAATAATTAGGACAAAAAACCACCAAAAATAGTTAAACAACATTTTTTCAACATGAATAATGATCAATTTTTCATATTTTTCGTGAATTTACATTGGTGACGCGATCCGACAAAAGGGACCTACTCGGCAAAAGTGAAAGTTTACACGGCGCGCTGTGGAAGGCGTTAAACTGCCATTTAAGCCCATGTAAATTATTTTCTTTGTCAATTGATGTTTTGTTTAAGAACCATAATTTCGGAATTTCATATTGTGTCAATTAAAGATTAGTCCCTTTTCTCAGATCGCGTCACATTTTGTTTATTCTCTAGATTAAAATAAGTACATTTTTGATCATTTTCCCTTTTTTTCTATTGATTATACCCATTTTTATACATAAAAAGAACATTAAATAACCCCGATCTTTAAAAATCATGCCAGATATTACAATATAAAAATTTCTACATATTTAACATCAAAAACCAAGACTAAAAAACGACCGTAAATATTCAAACAACATTTTTTCAACATTGATCTTCCAGCAATTCTTTATTATCTTTCAAAATATGCGCAATATATACAACAACTCAAAAAACCAATCCATACTCCTGAAAATAAGTACAAAATCAAAATTATCCACAGCTCCCAAAATCCAAGACAACCCTCATCCAACGCTTGCAGCTGAAAACCAAAACACGCCAAGTTTTCGCAAATTCCGCAACCCTGCAAAACTTATGAAAACAGTTTCCACGCAAACCCAACGTAAACTGCGCGTGCAGCATTATTGCTATGCTCTGATTCGGCAACGTCGCAATCCAGAGGTAGCATAAGGCAAGACCAAACTGCAAATTCAAATTAAAAACAATGCAAAACCACTTACGTATCGCCTTCCTCGTTCTGCGCATATTTGAGCTCCCATTCTTCGACTTCTTTGTCGCTGAGGAGTTCCTCCTGGGTCTCTGCAACTGGGCTGATGTCGCTGACTGTGTCTTCGAGTCTGAGATTGATGAGCTCACTTTCCAAGCCGCTGTCTTCTTCCGGAGTCTTGAACACTTCAATTTTCGGTGTGGCCAGGTCTATTAACGGAGCGGAGGAGGTGACAAGTGAGTCGTCGACGTTGCTTTCTGGATTCTCCGAGTCAAACCCCGAAAACCCGGAGTCGTCAGCCGGAGGAATATACAGCTTCAAATTGAATTTGTTGTTGGAAGTCATTTTGCAATTTAGCAATTGTGCAATAGAAAATGTTCCGAACTGTTGGTTTCGTAATCACGAATGACACTGAACGGTAAAATCGAAATATAAGAAGACTTGCTAATTCTGCTAGAGAAGAAACACGACTGAGCTCCTTACCGCCGGGATCTCAATTTATACCCTCCTCGGGGGGAACGAGCAGTTGAAGAAATCGGCGGCCGAAGTGTGGGAACTTCGAGCGGGGATAGAGCGATAACGAGAATTTCAATCCGACTATGGCTCAGGCGGTGCTGCCACCTGCACCTATTCCAAGAGGATTCATTAATGATCCGGGTTATAGATTGCTTTGGGCCCTTTTCAAAATCACTGTCGCGGTTTCCGTGGTCGAAATTTGGGGTTTTAGTAGACAATGCGGATGACGGAAAGAATATTAAAGCACATTAAAGCGTTTGTTTGTTTAGCCTCCGTTACGGAAACCTCGATGCGGTTCGAAAGCTCTATGGGGGGCCGTTAGAAAAATGAATTAGGGATATTTATGGGCGAAAACACGAATTTGAAAGAACAATGACGCAAACGCGAGTCAGGTTTCACGTTTTTGAGAAACTTGCGTCGTTTGCGATATGTTTGTTCAAGGATTCCGAGATTGAGACGATTGATGATTTTGGAAATGTTCGCTCAACGAATTTATGGGTCGTTTCTGAGTTTTTTGGCAGGAAAAAGATGTAAAATGGTACTTTTTTTAACTGAAAGAGTGCCTATTTAATGCGAATTTTTGGGTACGCGTTTGAATTACGTTATTACATAATTGCTCTTTGGCCAATTAATATTTTGGTGTTAATAGTTTACGAAATTCACCATTTTTTTGATTGCAATTTGGAAATTTTTTCAGCAGAATAAAAACGTCTGACAGATTAAATTGTATTTCGAAACAGCTATTGCCATCACGCGTAAAAAACGTCCATTAACTGAGATATATTGATTATTTGTATGTTATCAACTACTTTAGAAATCGTAGACGAGTGGGAAAACCGTTGGGAAGTAGGCATAATTTACTTGATAATTTCATGTCTACTACGCAGTAAGTCGAAAAAATATTGTTTAAAGATATTTCGAAACATTTCAAAAGAAAAAAAATGACTACGCGCAGAAAAAATTTTTGTAACTTTTATCGAAACGGCAGGTAGAATTTACTAAACTTTTGGCGAAGTGGTGATAATTTCCAACATTACTAAATATTACCAAGAGTTTGGTAAAATGAAGGTGACGGGGGTAACGGGTATATTTGGCATTAAGGGCATGGGGCCCTCCCACCACTTTCATTTCTATCCCCACCACCGTCAAAACGTTTTTTAAGGATTTTTCCGTGAATTCACGATGTTTTCGAAA
>JAPYZL010109276.1:0-35375 GCA_030522825.1 Platygaster orseoliae
AAAGCTTGAATAATAAAAGAGGAAAAAGAAAAGAAATTGGTTTCATTTACGATTTGCTCCTAAAGGATCGATAATAATGAAAATAATGAAACATAATCGAGAAGCGTTATTTAATAACGATTTCATTTGCATTTTTTCATTATGTATAAACTACTATTTTCGTCAATTTTAATTCAGTTTCTTTTTGTAGCAGTATCTACTCAAATTTAAAACGAAAACGAAATTTTTTTAAATTGAAAGTTTTACAATTCGAAAATGCTTTCACATTTTTGGTTAAAAAAGTCAGTATAAATTATTTTTTGTCAAACCATAGAAAATCTCAATAAACACCAATAATTTCTTTCTTAGTTTATACTACCAAAAAATTATTCGATATAAAGTTTCGTGCAAAAAATCTTTTGAAGGTCCAAAAAATTATTTTTTTATAAAAGCACTGTAATCAAATAAAAAAGTCAAATTCAGGTAGAAATAAACTGGATCTGTCATGACTAAATTTTGAGAAAATATCTCATATTTTAAAACATGTTAAGAAGAAATGCAATTTAGGAACATTATTTTGAAAAACCAATAATATGTATAAAATTTTCAACAAAGGCAGAAATACAATTTTGAATGATAACGGTCAAGAAATAGTTTGATATTCTATGTCAGGGTTTTGTTCAAAACATACGTTCGGTTTTAATTAATCATACAATAAAAAAATATTATGACACTGATTAGAACAATGTGAAAATTTGGAAGATAGAAAATTTTTATTAAGGAGAATAAAAAATACGATTACTAAAAAAATAGACACGGAAAAGTTAAATTCAAATTTCGAAAAATTGTGGGAAAAACTGTTTTGAGCGTTTAATATTCTTGTGATTTTCATTTTAAAGGTCTAGAAACGTTTTTTATTGAAACGAAATTTTATCTTACTTTAATTTCATGGCAAATTTTTGCTATTTAATTTTGAACTGGAAATGCTGCGTTGAATGAGGTTCAAGTACTGTTTCTAAAAGATATGAGACGAAAATTGACCACATGAATATTGAGTAAATAAAATAAGGACATATTCAATGAAAATTGCTTCAAGGCTTATTGACGTGAATCGAGATGACAAATCATTTACATTATTTATTAACGTCTGAAGAGGACCTCAAAATAATGGCCAAAAGCTCGAAGAATTTTAAAAAATTGTTCTACATTCATGAAAATAATCTTATTGACTTTTGCTGTGACTTTTTGAGTATGAAAAATTGCCTCTAAGAAATCGTCAAGTTGATAAAATTGTAGATATAGCGGAAAGTAGAGTAAAATAATTGATGACAAATTTTTTCTGACTATGTCACTGATTGTATGAGTTGAATATTATAATGTTGTACATTTTTTTTTCCAATGTAACTGCACTAAAATCGAGTTATTTAAACAATTTTTAAGGAACCGGTTGATTCATTCAAGAAATTCCAATTTGTTTTGAAAGCATTCTACAACACCTTCTTTTACCATTGCGAAGGCGTCATCCGCTTTCATGTAGATCTAATTTTGCATGCGCGATAACGTCTTCCTCCTGCGTCTTAATTAACGATTTTTCGCCAAATCACGGTTTCATCCTAAATCGCGTGCTCATCTTCGTGGCCCGCGCATCGATATTTCCGAACCCGAGGAGGCGTTTAATCTGACCAAAGCGACGGTTCCGAACTAATTATTCAAACGGTCACCCATTTGGCTCGTGAATATTCAGATTCTCCGTAAGATTTATCAATCCCCATGCGACTTTAATTGGAAAGACTCCACCTTCGACATTCCAAGATAATGCGAAATGATGCGAAAAAAAAAGATGCACTCTCTCAATCTTGCGTGGTCCCAAATTCCCGGCGCGAGTTTATGAAAAAGTTTCGGATTACGGTTCAGTTTTGCGGTTCTGATGACCATTTGAGAAATCGTCATTAAAAAATTAAGAAACTTCAAAAAGCACATTTCTATCAAGTAATGATTTAATAAAAAAAACTACCTGGGTCGAAATTTCATTAAAAATTTCAACTTCTTTCAGTTAGTATTCGCAATTTGCAGGTAAAAATGTTAAAATCATTGATTTCGACTTTTTTCGCCTTCAAAGTTGCAAACTAATGTGAAATGCGTTTTTTGTATTTGTTCTTAATTTCATCTTCAAATATTATTATCCAATTTTGTTATAAATTTAATGTACACCTTAATAAATGTTGTAGCGTTATTTCGAAATGAGTCAAGAGTTTAACGCTTACGACTATTTTTTCTTAATTTTATTAATTTATAATTTATGAGTTTCAGTTAGTTAAATATATACCAATAACTTCTTCTTATGTTTTTATTTCTTAGTTTTTTTTTTCATTTCTTTTACCGTGCAGTAAATTGGATCAAAAATTTTCATCTACAAATTTATGAAAGAGAAACACTGAATTAAAATGATAAGAAAACAAAGCATCATTTTTAAAACGAATTTGTGGGAAGTAAATTGAATATTGTATTAGAAAATACGCGAAATTTTCTGAATTCCTGTATTCAAAATATGAGAATCTCAAATAATTCTCATCCTAAGATTTCAAACTTTTCATTTATTGCATAACTATTATTATATTATTCAATGATTGTCTTTTTTACTCTGATTTTGTAGAAAATGTAAATGAAAAAATTGACAAAAAAAATATTATTAAAGATTAGAAACGATTGATTATCAAATAATCGATAATTTTAAGATAGATTTTTCTTTAAAATGATAATTCAATGTTAAAATGAATATAAATAATAAAACAAAAGTACGGGTATATTTTTTTTATTTATTTCAAAATTTTATTAATAATCCCAACGATATCAACCGATTTTCAATTTTAAATCTTGTTAGTGAAGACGAATGAAGATTAAAAATGGTGAAATCAATTCGGACTTCAACTTCGTTTCACTTGCAGAACAAGAATAAATGCTATTAACTTCATATTTTGAAATCAAAATGAAGTTGAACATACATTCAAAGAACTTGATATAAATACGAGCTTTAGACTCAGGTAAAATTTTGATTTCGATAGTTGGCGATTTTAACTTTTATCTCTTTCAATGATGAACTCTGGTTTCTTCACAGTTGACTTTATTTTAAACTAAGCTTTTTCAACTGAAAAAATGTAGAAACATAATTATAAATCTAATCGTAAGTTAACCTAACCTCATACCATTACTCTTTCTCCAACGCACATTTCAATTATCTCCTCCGAAACGTGAAAAACTCAGCACCCCGACCCCCCCTGTCTTCCGGATAAGGCGGTCAACGCGAGCGGGGTAAAAAAGTTGGGAAACATTATCTCCGCGTTTGGAGGCTCGGCTGCAACAGCCAGCAACGCCAGCAGCAGCGCCGGCAATGGCGTGATAACCCTTTCGTTATCGCGCGCAGGGGGTTGGGTTTTCGGGGCGCGGGGCTGAAGGGAGGGGGCGTTGGAGGGGTAAGAGCTTAGCACCAGGCCGAGCGATCCCAGACCGTGATAGCCGCGCGATGTCTGATAACTCACACTCTACATTATAATACCACGAGCAGTCGTACAGCGACAGCTATGACGATAGCGGGCGCTCCGCAGCGCTCGTGCTGCGCCGGGGCCGATTAGAAAATGTATTTACGGCAAGCTACCTCGTGGGGTAAAACGCTGCCAGTGCAATGAAAAAACTTGGCCAAGTGCGCACGCATCGGGAAAAAGGTAACTGGGATTTTCGCGGTGATGATTTCGGGAAAGGTGATTGATTTTGAAGTAATCAAAGGGAATTTGAATTTCTTCTCTTTAATTGGAATCAGCAACTAGATGAAAAAAAATTTAGCTAATTACTGGGCATGATTGTTATTTAATACTATTGATTGATTTGAATATTGAAACACATCTATTTCTGTGATATAAAGTTCTTTGTATGTAGGGTTTTTGTAATTTATCTAAGAGTTCATATTCGTCATTATTGTGAGTTTTTTGGTTTTTTGGGATTAGTAATGTTATTGGTTCTGATAATGTTATTGAAAAAAATATTTTTGGAAACTAGAAGAAAAAAAAACAGAAAAAAATAAAAAGAACATTCAACACTTGAAGTTTATCAATTTAGTAAATATTGTTATAGAGAATATTCAATTTCAATTCACGTAAACGTTACCCTCGCTACGCTCAGAATAATGAACCCCCGAGTTTTTCGAGATCTGTCAGTTTTTCTACCTGCTGGCACAACATACTATTAACGACGTTTTTCCATTTAGTGACCCCCCCCCTTCCTCCCCACACCCCACGACTTAATCCTGAGATATGATTTGAACCGCGTCATACATTGCAAGGATTTAACTGCGCCCGAGCCGTTATTTCGCGAAAATTTTACGAACGCGCGCCGAGGAGAGCTATCGGGTTCGCGATAACTTTCGTCCTCGTAAAATTCCGTATCTTCGGGCGAGATCGCATCGCGCAGAAATTGTTGGGGACGTTCGCTTTCTCGTATCGCGGGGGCATTTCTGGTCAAGCGGTTTTTGCGAGGTTTTACGGTTTCATCGGGTCAACGTAGGGAACGTATGAATCTGGGGAATGAAAATTATTACTCGTCGTGAATTTCTATAAAAATTTCGTACGTTTCTCTTGGTATCGCTGAATCAAAAATGTGTATAAAAGAGTTGAGTGCACTCAGAACCCTGCAAATGTTGTTTTTTTTTTTTTTTTTTTTTTGAGGAACTTGTAAAAGCGATTTATGCGAAATATGAACGTTGCAGATTAGTGTCAGATGTATATTTTTAAACGTGCCTGATATGAGATGACAAAATATCTATACAATCATTTACACAAGGTATTTTTCTGAAGTTCACGGAAATACAATGACTTTTGTTCATCAGAAATAATTTAGTATATGTTGAACAGAAGTGATATGATTATTTCCAGACGTCAAATTATCGTCTTGTTGATTTTTACTTCTTCGTAGTTTAGATTTCCCCTATTTGAGAATATAATTAATATATTAATAAAGTATTTCCATTCTATATCTTTTTTTTTTTAAATAATAATTAATTTTACACTTTTATTTTATTAATTTTCAAATTATTTTCAATTTAAGATGGCTGAATTTTTTTTGACAAGTCGCAGATCGTTTAGATATTAATTTATTCCTAAATATGCTTTTAATATTTTTACACTGAGAGAAAAATTTAGTAATTTTTACTAATAAATATAATGATGAGGGATTGAGATGAAATATAGTAAATTTTACTGTATACAGTATTGTATTATTTAAAATATTCGCATTGTTGTCATTGGCATATAGTATAGTAGTTGTAGCTGTACTTTCTAATACTAATGAAAAAATGTAAAAATTATCATTATGTAAGGTAATATCCAATGAAGTAAAAAAAGCAGCATGTCTAGTATTTTTTACTATACATCAACTTAGGATTGCGATATCTTTAATATGTTTATAGTATTACGTTTAATATTTATAGTACAATTTACTAAGTTTCTTTTTTTTCATTGTATAAATACTTATTTCACAAGTAAATTTTTAAGTTAGCGAAATTTCACGAAAGTCCACGAAATTTTAATATTTTGCACTCCACTATGTTTTTCTATTGTTTCCCATAATTTCCTTTATTGACTCCAATTTTCTTGGATTTCCCAGGGTTTACCATGATGTTCGATAATCTCTTTCATTTTTCTATTACATCCTATCGTTTCACTTAAAACTTCATGGTTTCTCAGACGTTCTAATGATTCCTAGCTAAACTAATTAGAAAAACATAACAAAAACTGTTTTTATTGATAACGTACAGTTGTCAAAAAAAAATGAAGAATGATTTTTGAAAATCGTTCTTGATGTTCTTGATTCAAGACACATCCTTTTGATTCAAAACTTTCTAGCTTGAAAGTAAACTGAAACATGGAATTATTTCCGGATAATATCTGAATTTCAAGTCATGCCTAAATTTTGTTGCATTTTAAAATGCACCTGACTTTTTGAAGTTTACATGTAAGTAATGAATTTCGATCGATTTCATCAATAATCCGCTTTTTCATTTTGAAAATAAATTATACTTGATGATTATATAATGACTTTTCTATTACTATATAATTTTCTATGATTTCCAACAATTTATTGAAAAAAAATGTGATGTCAAGATTGACATCTAACAACTTTTGTATAACAGTGTACTTTAAAGTGGTATTTCACTGTAAAACGTGATGTATCATATTTATGGTATAATATACAGGGTGTCCCAAGTAAAGTGCGACAGCCAAAAACCATAGTTTCCTTATGAAAATCTAAGACTTTTTTTCCTTTGCCATTTTTTAAAAAACTCAAAATTTAAAAAGTTATTGAAGCCAAAAATTTTAATAATAAATGCACTTTATCGACAAGTGGGGGTCAAAGTCACGGACCAAACTTTTCCCAAATTTTCTTCATATTTTTCTGACTAAAAAAGTCCTTTGCCACTTTTTCCAAAACTCAAAATTAGAAAAGATATTCGAGTAGGAAGTTTCAACCAATCAGAATTCTCAGATTTCGAATTTGAATATTTTTTTGGATTTTGAGTTTTGGAAAAAGTGACAAAGGACTTTTTTACTCAGAAAAATATGAGAAAAATTAAGGAAAAGTTTGGTCCGTGAATTTGACCCCCACTTGTCGATAAAGTGCATTTATTATTAAAATTTTTGACTTGAATAACTTTTTAAATTTGGAGGTTTTTAAAAAATGGCAAAGGAAAAACAGTCTTAGATTTTCATAAGAAATCTAGGGTTTTCGGCTGTCACACTTTACTTGGGACACCCTGTATATAAAATAAATATTAATAGGAAATTGAGAGAGATTATAGAACATCATGGTAAACCCTGAAAAATCAAAGAAATTTGTGGTCGATTATAGAAATTAAAAAAATTTTATTTTAATATTTATAATAACGGAAATTGTTATACACAACTCCCTGAAAGTGTCGATTCTGGATAAGTCAGGCGCAAACCTGATAATGAAGCCAAGAGTTCGGTTAGCCTTTTGCATAATTTGTTTAATATGGTTCGTGGAATTGAAATATGACTATCATACGAAAAATGTCTTACAGCAAGATCTCGAAATATCCGAGAATTGCAGCAGGACGAGAAAGTTTGAAATAAAGCCCGCAGTGGTGGAGATAGGTGGTAGGCGCCGAGGCGTTATCGGGCGAGCCCAGCGTTTGGGTTCGGCCGCAAAACACGGCCCCGAAGCCCTTTGGGGCGAGCGCTCCATCTCCATTGAAATATTACAGCCAGCGGCTCTCTGGCTCTGACCGTTCGTTTGTCCGGCGTCGTCGTCATCGCGGATTACCCTTTCGCTACCGAGAGATCTCGTCTACGTCGGGCGAGAGAGACTCCGCGGCTTTTGCCCTAAATCCTTCCCCGACGCTAATCTCTCGAGTCCGGTGTCTCTCGATGCCAGATAAATCGTGCCATTTTCTGCCACTGATCCGACGAATGTCCCTCAGATGGATCGTTTTTCCAAACCTCCCAAGTTTCATCAATTTCGTGATAGCCAAGGGGAACACAAAAATCCAAAGTACAGATATACGAAATTGCGGATTATTGATGAAATCGATCGTCATTCATTACTTACATGTACACTTTGGAAAGTCTGGTGTCCCAAGTCGAAAGCTCGTATTCATTTCAAGTTGAATAATGCAGTACTTTCGTTTTATTATTATAATTAATTTCATTAGTTACTAAATATTTCAATGAAAAACTTACCTCAAGACTATCAACTGATTAAAAATCAATTGTTTCTAATCTTCAATGTTAAAAATTTTTCCTCATGATTTTTTTATTTGAATTTTCTACAAAATCAAAGTAAAAAAGACAATACATGTCAAACATGACGAATAGTCAATTTTTTTCTAAATATACTAAAACTGTCTCCCAAGTTTGAATTATTTTGTTAAATTTAAATTATTTTATTATATGATGTACAAAAAATGAAGTGCCCGAAGACTTTTGAACGGAAGTTTCCTTGTAATTGTACCCGTTGAGAGTGGAATTTCCGATAGAATAGTCACCGCTTCACGGATTGTTCGCAGCGCACTTCTTTCCACTCGGTTTATGAAGCACGGCCTGTCAACGAGATAATTACCGTCAGACGTGTACCGTGATAAGATCGGGTCTATCAAAATATACCTACAGTATTTTAACTAGACAAGACAGCTTAGCAAACGAGTCGAGTAGATTGAAAGTGACAGCTGCCGGGGCTACGATTCGACTGCGGTATTACGCGTGTGAAAGTCGAACCTCGCGAGGGTATCGAACACTTCAACGACGTGGATAAACGAGCCGAGGATGTATAATGTTCCAAGTGACGTTTCGACTGATTTTTACTTATTCCGAACTGGCGCTTTTCCTATCTACTCAATTTAGTAAGATCGAAATGTAAGACAGATTAGGATTTATCTTTTTACATGGTGTTGATTGAGCGCATTTTTTAGAAATTAATTACTATGATGCTGAATTTATTGACTGATAGCAATAAAGTTTCTAATTTTTTAAATTTATACTATGGAATAATTCGTATATCGTTCTCTGTACAAATTAAGAAAATGCGGTGTTCAATAAATTTCCGCACAATCTAAACAAGAGGTGCAGGCAAATAAATTTTTAGGGAAGGTTTTGTAAGAAAATCTGTCTCGGTATTTTTTTCCCAAAAGTCAGAAAAAGATCTGAATACAATTTTAAAGACTCTTCTTTTTTGAGCATCGAATTTCAAAAAGTTTATCATTCCTGACTCATTCAAAGTGCAAACGGTTCTGTGAGTTTTATTATACACTTTCTGTAGTAATAAAAATATTTGGATAATTTTGTGCAGTGTTCAAATATCAAATCTCTAATATTAATAAAAATATTTGGATAATTTTGTGCAGTGTTCAAATATCAAATCTCTAATATTAGGAAATCCTCAAGAAATACTGAAAAATTAAATAACCCCTAAAAAACAACTCTATGCTAAAATTATTAGCCATAGAATGAATTCCTGTCAAATTAAAATAGTCTTACAATCACAGTAATTTTTCCTTTTCTTTTGGCTTGCCAAAACTTACTTTTCAAGTCTGTAGACTAACATTTCAAAAATTAACCAAAAGCCCGGAAAACCAAACAAGTTTTCCAAATTTTTTGTCATATCGATAGATTTTTTTGCAGAATCGATCATTTTTTGATAAACATTTTTGTCGTGATATTGCTTTGTTCTGATAAAATAATAATATAATAAAAGTCAAAAAAATTTTACAACTCAATCATTGTAACTGAATAATTGCACTCGTAAAGTTTGCAACAATATTTTATTAACGAATTGTAATAAACTATTTTCTACAATCAAACTGATATATACAAATTGTTGTAACAAATTGTTACTAAAAAATCTTTTTCAAGACATAAGCCGTAATTGATTGCATGAAACGAATCGCGATATTCAAAATCGAATACCAAAATTATAATAAAAACATTGAAAAAAATCTGTTGTTTCTTGCTAAAGAATCGTTGTGAAAAATTTATTGTTAATCAATTATTACAAATCGTCAGTCATTTTGTTAAGAAATTTGGTATATACTCGTTGACAAAATAATAATATAATAAAAATATAAAAAATTGTACAACTCAATCATTGTAACTGTATAATTGCACTCGTAAAAAGTTTAAAACAATATTTTATCAACGATTTGTAATAAACTATTTTTCATAATTAAACTGGTATATACAAATTGTTGTAACACATTGTTACTAAAGAATCTTTCTCAACACGTAAGTCGTAATTGATTGCATCAAACGAATCACGATACTCAAAATCGAATATCAAAATTATAATAAAAAAATTGAAATAATTCTATTATCTCTTTTTAAAGTATCGTTATGAAAAATTTATTGTGAATCAATCATTACAAATCATCAGTCATTTCGCTAACAAATTTTGTATATACTCGTCGACAAAATAATAAACTACACTTGGTTTATTAGTATGTCATTGTAAGAAAATACGATATAACATTCATTGTATTTAGTAAAATTTACTATACATTTTCGAATTTTTCCAATATTGTACCTTAATCTGTCATTCAGCTTATTATTAATCTAAATTAATAAGGATTACAATTTGATATTGTAAAAATTACGAGATGTACAGTAAAAAACGTAATATGTAAAGGAGTTTTTACAAGAAAGTATATTTATTAATACAGTATCATTTGACAATATTTATAATATGGTGCTGCAAAAATTACTATATTATCTAGCAAAAATACAATATGTCCAAGTGGTTCCCGTTTACTATACAGTATTGTAATAATTACAATACTTTTTTCTCAGTGAGAGCCCCAGGCTCGTTCTTTATAGGTCCGCATGGATGCGCGATCGCGGGGTCCGCGCGGTTAATCTTCGGCCAAGGCCAGCTTCTCGTATAGCTTGATATTGTTTAACTTGGCTCGTTATCGCGAGATGCAGCACTCTATAGCCATCTCTCCAGGGTAGGAAGATAGCGAGCGCGAGCAATACCTTTGGTACCGACATCCCCTTTCGCTTCGCCCTATCTCCCTCGCTCGGCCCTCGCTATATCGTTCTTCTCGCAGTCTCACGTGAAGAGGGCCGAGGAGGGGTTGGGGGGAGAGGATGCAAAGGGGGAAAGGGCTCCCCCGTGAGCCGGGGGAGAGAGCTGTATGCGGCCGATAACACCTCCCGTCGCTGATAACAAGCTGGCCAGACCCTCGCTTCGCTCTCGCTCTACCTATCTCAGGACCCCCGATGCTCTCTTGTTGTTTTACCCGCTGCGTCCTCACGGGCGTTTGGAAGACTTGTCGATGATTATTGTGAGATGGTATTTGTAGTGCACTGGACTATTATGCATGTTTTTTAGAAATTAGTTACTTGAATCATAAATTGAACAAGTTATGCCAGAAGAATTCCTGATATATCGCCCAGTGCACAATTTGTCCAATAGAAATTAATTCTAAACGTTGTTTGATCAACTGATTCATGAAAAAAAGCCAGAATAAATAATTCCGTGTCTCATCCATTTCGATAGAGATGCTTCAAAAAAAGACTCAACCTACATCACCTGGACGATTTGAAATAAAATGACACTTTGGGAACTTCACATGAACTAGTTTCGCGAGAGTTTTAACTTGAAGGAATAACTCAATATGAACATTTCAAACTTTGTCATACCACTGATGTGAGGATGCCAAAAAAAAAGTAAAATATTGGAACACGGCTCATCGGTTTCTCGTTCTATCAATTTAAATTTAACCTGAAGTCTCGTTAAATAAAAGACCAAGAAGTTACCCCAGACCTACAAAATCGTGATTCTGTCGGATGAACAAAATCTTCTCTGTCGAAGAGTGCGCGTACACACGCCTGGACGTACGAGACGGTGGTCGTACACGAGTGATTGATGAGCGCGCGGGCTAATGAGGAGCCGGGCTCCAGGCACGGGATCACGATAAAGAGGTCCCACAACCCAACACCTTCCCTCCCCCTCCCTCAACCCATCGTATCTGATCCTGCTCTTACCAACTTATTGCTCGTTGTGCTCTTCTCTTTCGATGATCCCCCTACCCCAAGATATCCCGATACTCACGATGTCCAAAGTAAGCAATCCTCCCTATCAGGACCAATGAAAACGTCCTTGGTCATCGATATCCTTCATTGTGTACGAAGCTTTTTGTTCTCTTTAACTCGGTCTTATTACTGTGGAGATAGTTAGAGCAATAGTGCCACTCCTTAACTAGCGTGGAGTGAGGATGGAAAAGCAATCGATACGATTGTATAGCGTTTTTTTCAATCAGTTTTTTTGAATTTATTTTTTCCACTGGAACTTATTTCCACTTACCATTTTTTCTAACGCACATTTTTTCCCTTGCCTTTTTTTCTACACGACGTTTTTTCCCATGGAATTGGGAATGAATGAATTTTTTAACGATCTGAGATTTATTCAATACATTAATTTCAAGACATTTGTTTCAATATATTTATTGATTAGAAAAATAAACTTCAAAATCAATGAAAATAGTAATGATATCAAAATAATGCGTTGGGATAACAATAATTATTTCTTAAAATGTAGTCATGAAACTATGATGAAAAATAAGAATTTTTTTTATTATTATTAATAGTTGATTATTTATATTATAAATGTAATAAATTTAATTATATATATAATTTATTATTATTATCAACTATATTAATATTAATTATAAGTTATTATTATGTTTTGTTTTTTTTTTGCTTTCACGTTTAGAGCAGGTTTGAGAAAGGTTTTTTAATGATCGGCCAAAAGTTGTTCGCCCGGCCGGTGAAATGTAGAGAAGAACGGGTACTGTCTGGAAGTCTGGTCGACTGATAAGCGATATCCGACATAATGCGCTCGTTGTGCATCTTTCGACGGCGTAACGGAGCTCAGGGTCGGCTGGGCTGAAATGGTTTTTGAGTGTGATGACTGTAAGCAATGACGTAAGCCCTAAATTCGTTTTGCAATACTAGGATTCAAAATTTTGCAACTAAAAAATAAAATGTCACGAACTCATAGATAGATGAAACTTCTTTGAAATATTTCAAAGACGTTCACCAACGACATTGAGTAATTTTTTCACTGGTATTTAAAGAACGAATTACTGATTCTCAGTAGGCAAATTTCTGATTCGCGCCGTTTTTATCGGGAATAAGTCAAATCTTAAAGTTGTAGAAAACGGAAGTGGGGCTGAAAAAGTGCCTGAATTTTTTAAAAATTTCTACTATTTGGAATATACGGAATAGTTTTTGGAAATATTACGTATTAAAACTTATATCAGTCGTTTCTTTTTTCAGTTTTCTTTCTGAAACTGATTTCTCAAATTGAATCAATTGTAAAACATGACTCCTTAAAGCATTAGAGATACCATATCTGTTCTTCTTTATTAATGCAAATTAATAAATTATATTACTTTCAGTTTTATGACTTGTATACGTTTGTTATTTAATGACTGAAAAGGAGGAACGAAAATGAAGTAGAAAGTCAAGTATTAGGTCAGCCTTTACGAGAAAACAGTCCTGTATAACGAATTTTCAGCGTTTGATATGTAGTTGTCGAACTGCACACGTTTCTTAAGTTTCAGATCTTAAAATTCGAGCAATTAGTCAAATATGAGGTTTTATGAGTTTTAGAGCAAAAATTGTTATCAATTTCATGTCAGGTGCTGTATGTTTTTTTGGGACTTGATTTGTCATGTATTTTGAAGTTTTTAAGAATCAATTACTGCTAATCTATTTCGCAGGTGATGAAAATTAAAAAAATTCTTTTGAGAGCAGTTGTAATTTATTATTATTATTATTGATTTATTATTTATTTATATTTCGGATGCACATAAATGCAACTTAGGAAGATGACGTAAATTTTATAGAATCATGGAATCAGTTCCAATTAAATTGTCAAAAACAAAAAATTTACACCCTGTCAAGCATTTTTAGATTGAAATTAAATTTCTTGAAATTTTCAATGATATCTCTACGATTAAATATTTTTTTATTTTCAAAAATTATAAAAATTTCACATGGTTTCTGTAGTCTTACAAAATTCTTAAGGTTTCACACAATTTTCAAATTTTATGAACATACTTTAAAATTTCACAAACTTTTCGGAATCTCTCACAATCTTCAACATTTTCAATGTTCAGTGATTTTTCATAATTTACAAAAGTTCAGAATTTTTACTGGAATACAGTGAATAATTCGCATCAATTTTTGTATAAAAAATTTTGAATCGTACAAAGATCGACAGTAATTTGAAGAATTTCAGTGAAGATCCAGAACTTTTGAAAATTATGAAAAATAACTCAATATTGAAAATTCGAAAGATTGTGAACGAGTGTGACAAATTTTAAAAATTTAAAAATATGTTCATAAAATTTCTAGATTGTAGGAAACTTTGAAAATTCCATAAAATTACAGAGTGTAAAGTATTTTTATACTTTTGAATATCAGAAAATATTGGATCGTACAGATATTGTTGACAGTTTGAAAAATTTCAATTACAATCCAGAATTTTCGAAAACTGAAAAATCACTGAATATTGAAAATATTTAACACGGTAAAAAATATTGATTAATATGCAGAATTTTAAAATATATTCATAAAATGTGGACATTGCAAGAAACTTACAAAATTCCGTAAAACTATAGCAACTGCGTAGTATTCACAAAATTGGAAAAATTGCGATTAAATTTGATAAACTTAAAAAAAACTCTAATCGAAAAAAATTCCAAATTTTAAAAATTGTTGAAAGAATAGGCAGGAGTTTCGAGCCTTCTCTGCCTCCGACGCCGCTGTATATAATTGACTTATTTTGTTGTTATACAAAGGAGAAGCGTTAGGAAAGAACGCGCGCCTGGTCATAAAGCATAAAGCAATAACGGTCCGCGATATCGAACTATCGGAAAATAATTACTCGGGCCATATCAGCCGTCCGGTGAGAGGGCATAAGTAAGTACAGCGGGTAGTACGGTCCCCAGATACGCGGGGCCGCCTTCCAGGAATCGGTATTTATTGTGACGCGATGAGATAGCCCGCCACAGATCTCACGAATTACGGTTTTCAATATGACGTCTCTTATCTAACCGCCACTTTCCGCCTCCCTCGCCTCGTCCGGAGATACCTTGTCTCCCAGCCTCCTCGTGGACCGGCTAAAAGGGGCCTGGCATTCTTTCGCCGAAATTCGAATTTTCAGCTATCGATGATTCCATCGTCCAACCGGGACCTACGTAACGTTTCATCGTCAATCGAATGCTTTCGTAGAGGGACGAAAAATGATTTTCAAAAAACTGTCATTTGACTTTGCAAAGAAACTGTCAGTAAAGGAATATCAAATTTTGTACACAGTTTGGAGGTGATTTCAAAAAATAAAGTATTAAAAAAATCATAATACAAACAATTGAAAAATTATATATTAAATTATTATAATTCAATTTATCTTTTAAATAAGTTATTATATTATATTATATTATATTATATTATATTATATTATATTATATTATATTATATTATATTATATTATATTATATTATATTATATTATATTATATTCTTTTATTAAACGTTAATCAATTGATAATAAACTAAATTCATATTTATCAAAATTGAATGAAAAATCTATGAAAATAGACACAAGAAAATAATTATTAACACAATACCATTATTTTTAAAAATTAAGTAATCAATGAATGTAGGTATGGAAAAAAATGATATATAATAGGTGAAAATTATCAAAAATGTACTTACAAAAATCTAGAGAACGTGAAAAATATTTTCCTGTTAGATCTTAAATTAAATTCAAATTCACAATTCTTAACTTCATTTACTCAAAAATAACAGCAATCCTGGTTTCAGAAGAATTATAATTATAAATGTTCGGATAGGATAACGTAGAAAAATGTATTTGAGGAATTATTATACCCAAGTTATTGATTATAATAAAAATAAAAAATTTACGAAAATATTGAACATTTGAAAACTTTGAACTCTGGAAGAAATCGAAAATCGAACAGAAATTTAAAAAGTGAAATTTAAATTTAAAGTTGAAAAAAATACTGAAAAGTACTTTATATCATGAACGAACTCTGAAGATATACTAAAATTTGAAAAATTCTCTGAAGAACTGTTTTCTGAAAAATTGGAACAAAATCGTGCGATATATAAAACTTGGAATTTCAGACATTCGAATACTAAAAAAACGTACAAAGAAATCTATAGTAATACTGGAACTCTGTAAGAATTATACAAAACGCTACAAAATCTTATAAGCACTATAAGAAAATAATACAATATAACGAATCTATAGAATATACAAATACGTAGATCTAATTTTCCTAGACATCTTTAAAGATACTGGAAAGTTATTGAAATAAGAATTCAAGAGCAGTGAATTCTACAAATTTATAAAGCAATCTACAAATAGATGAGAAATGTATGAAAATGCTAGAAGCTCAAAAAATGTAAATTTCAATACTTTAGCATATAATTATAAAAATCTGTGAAGTGAATCTAATAATACCAATAAATTTACAAAATACCATATGAAAATTTTTGAAATTCCTGAAATACTTAAAAAAATATTTCTTTTACGATTTCGTGATTTTTTATCTTTGACGATCTGGTTTTAGTTATAGAATTTTTTATTTTACGAATTTCTGAATTTCAAAGTTATGGACATTTTAGAGTCTAGAGTTCAAACATTCGAATAGACATCTATGAAATATGAAATATTTTATGGTTACTTTCAATAACGCATTCTGTAAATAAGTAGTTCTCTAATTTTTCACTTTTTTATATTTTAATTTGACAATTTAAGATGGTATTTCACACAGATTATCCAGTCATCTAATTTGAGTATCTTGTTAAAAATTGTTCTCTTAAATTTTTTATTTTTGTAGTGTTTGCGTTCCCTAGTTTAAAAATTATGGAAATTTTCTCCTAATGATTGACTCAGAAATAGATTGCGATTTCGGAAATCTCGAGTCTTTTTTCAACTGTTCTAAACAGCTCAAAATCGACTTAAGTTTTTCTAGCAAATCGATAAAAGGCGTACAAATGAGGTAGCGTGAAAGTTTGGTCGATAATTCGTTAGGGTTAATTCTTTTGAGCACTCGAAGTGAGTGGGTTTTTCATTATTGAAAGTTTAAGCTCAATTGTTAAGAATGTATTTTATTCTTCCAACTATGGTAATTTTTCACTATTGTAATATCCATTTAAACTTCTTGGACTTGGATATGTACTTTGGTTTTACTTTAGAATTTAGTTTATTAAATTAAAAAATTTTGGGGGTTCAAATACCTGATCTGATATCTCATAAAATTCAAATTCGAAGTTTTGTTTTATCAGAAAAAATGTGTCTATATCTGTATGCTTTACAGCACTCAAGTGAAAAAGAGGATAAATAATTATATACAGTTTTTCATGATCCTCAATGAAAACTAGAAAATCCTAAAATGACCCATATTTTGAAGAATCACAACATTGGTAATAAATATTTATTCATATACAATAAATAGTAAATAATCAAAAAATATATACACTTTACGCTGAAAATCACAAACACTCAAACTCGCGAGTATTGAAGACAACATTTTCATGCTCAGTTTTTATTTTTCTTCTATTCTGGAAACTAAACTTTTCTGAATCCGAAATCTTCAATTGCATAACCAAAGAACTGAAAAATATTTCTACAGAACTTGCAATTTAAGACTTTTTAAAGGGGATTTTTCATAGATAAAACAGTCGTTCGATTTTGGCAATTTTCACGTACATAATCACACAACATTTTAAGAGACCACGTAAATTTGTGCCATGGACATTAGATTCGCGGATCAAATCATGTTCGCGAGAATTTATGTCGGCGTCGAAGTCACGGACAAGCCGTAACCCGCGCGCGTTTCATCCCTCACGGCCAATGCGGAAATCTTTCCATCCGAGAAATCGGTATACGGGGATTTTAATAGAGAGCTGTGACTTGAGCGATAACGGTTACGCGCGAGAATAAAGTGCGATAAAAAAGACATTTTTACATTCGCGAATCCAGTGTTGTCAGATCAGTGGTTTCTTCCCTAAATCCAGTGAATTTGAATTTCTCAATGTGAGAATTTTTTCAGCTGCAATGTTTCAATGGAAAAACGATCAGATTTCATTTTTCGTGCGAAAGTGATGAATCGTCAAATGCCAAGTATTGTATTTTCGAAATTTTTAGAACACGTATTTTTTTACCGTCCATTAGGTAAAACTAAAATTACATACTTTTCACGGAGTTGAATAATGAAAGAATATCTTTTTTCTAAGTGGAGCAGAGATTCTTAGAATTCTCGCTGTAGATTGACAATACATTATTGAATAAAAAAATTATATTTGTAATATTATTACCTTAACTACATTAATAATTTTACTAATCCTTATACTACGAATTAATCAACATATTATTATAAATGTCAATGTGTCACTGAATTCCACATAGAATTCGAAAATTTTGAATTGTGAAAAAATTAACTAACAATTTATAAAAATATTAAAAATCTATGTAAATACAAGGAAATGCCACATAATATTATAAATATGTACTAAAAAAAAACAATCATACAAAAAATAATAAAATACTGAAAATAAAATAGATTCTTAGATACGTATATAATAACATTTTAAAAATAAATGGAAGCTTAAATTTAAGAGCACTAAATTCTAGGAATTCTGTAGCAATCTGCAACAATACTAAAAATGTATGTAACCACTAAAAAATCCTTCGAAATTTCATGAATACTTAAACACTATGCACATACAATACATCAAAATTTATAGAATTTCTAAAAATAAAGTGATTATTTTACAAATCTTTTGAGAAATACGTATAAATACCAAAAAAATTAACAAAAAAGTAACAAAGTACAGAAAAAAATATTACTGAAGTACGTTGGAAAGAAACTTTCCTAAAAAATTTAGGTTAAATACGCAAAATCGTTGAAATTTTCAACTCCAATATACCGTCGAATTCTAGTTAGAGCAAATGCATAGAAATACTAGAAATTTATAAAAGTACCAAAAAATTCTTTGAAATTTCATGAATTACATAAAATACAGAAATTTAAGAAATCTGCGTAGATATTGTTTTATCAAAAATTTATAAAATTTAAAAAAAATTAAGAAATTCAGTTCCTAGAGCATTGAACCTTAGAAAGTCACATAAAAATTCATACACAACGTAAATCAAACACTGTTTTTTTTTAACTGTGAGCTTTTTATTTATCATTTCTTGCAAAGAATGTTCAATAACAATTTATGATTTTTTAGAAGTGGAATCAATAGTTGGCCCTGAATTTTTTAGCACTAAACGTCATAATTGGCGAATAATGAGATTGAATAACTAGATAATTTTTAAGAATTCAAAAAGTGACAAAGAAATTTTTAACTCCAAATTCAAAAAAGATTACTGTGTTTTACTTTAGCGAGAAGATTTTGATACGAGTTTAATAAATTGTTCTAGCCATTTAAGAAACTAAACTTTGTCTACATCTTATCCATTAATCTCGTATTTTGAAATTTTCCTCCTGTTAAAAAAAATAAGCAAATAAAATCGAGGACTATTTTAACTTTCCTGACCATGTTGCTTTTACCTTTTTTAAGTAAATTTCTTTGACTTAGACAAATTTTGCTTCAGTCAAATAAATTTATTGAAGGCCAGGTTCCTCCAAAAAACGTGTGTATTTTTTTTAAATTCCATTTATTGTTACAAAATATTTCAAAATTAAACTTTTTCACATAAAATTACATATATTAAACCACTTAAAAAAATTTTTTTCTTTTTTTTTCATAATGGCGACTCTGAAAACAGCTCTTCCACTTTTTTGGTCGTTGTCACGATTTCTTGGGAACGAATCATCTGGAAGCAAAAAGCAAAACAGTTTGATATTCTGTATCGAATTGGCTATAATCCGAACTACAACCAAAAATATTCATTGTTATTTAAAAAAGTTATAAATAATCAAAAGTTCAAAAAAAGAGTCAAAAAGTAAAAAATCCGCTATTTTGTTTTTTCTCGGTAGAAATGTTTCATTGTAGTTCCGACTATAGCTAATTCGATACAGAATATAAAACTGTTTTGCTTTTTGCTTTCAGATGATTCGTTACCTAGAAATCGTGAGAACCAGTAACAAATCGGACGAGTTTAAGCAGCTGTTTTCAGAGCCACCATAATAAATAAAAAAAAAAGAAAAATGTTTTTGAGTAGTTTAATATATGTACATTAATCTGTAAAAAGTTTTATTTTGAAATATTGTTTGAACAATAAATGGAATTGAAAATAAAAAAACACGTTTTTTGCAGGAACCTGGCCTTAAGTGAACCATATACTAGGTAGGTCGAATAACGACCAAACGTGTGTTTGCGCCAACCAAATCGGTTTTTCAGTGTAATAAACATGTATCAATAGTAGATTACCACCTCGTCACCTAAAAATCTTATATAGAATTTGTAATTTCGCGGTTAGAACGGAAAAAATGGTATTAGACCCGGGAAAACGCGGGCCTCAAGAGCACGGGGTTCACCGGGCAACATGTCTTTGGCACGTCGAGGAGTCCCAGGTACTCGTCCGAGTTCTTCGGCGCGATAACAATCTTGAGGCCGTTCAGCAGGAGGTAGGTGTACTACTCCGTCGGCCGTGATACCGAATCTCGTGTATTGGCTCAGCTCGTTTCTGTCGTCGCGACAACAAGAGCAACACAAAGAGCGAGGGGGGGGGGGGGCAAATGGCCGCGCGCACGCGGCAGAAAGAGAGACGTCCCGGGATGAGATAATGTATGCGTCAAGCGAGGTTCGAACCGGAGCGATAATTGCCCGAGGTGGGATTTTGCGAGGCAACGAGCTACGGTCACGTCTCAATGCTCGAGTCGCATTGCGCTACCGTCTGCGACACGGGCCTGGAAATAAAAACTCACCTGACACTGAGACAACGCCACGAGTTCGTTTCCTTTTCCAACAACCTTTTTTTAGGTCCAATGGAAGAAAGGTCTCCTGAGTCGAAATTTCATCTTGAATTTCAATTTTATTCATAGTCAGTGAATTTGCAGTTTGCAAGTGAAAATGTTAAAACCATTTATTTCGACTTTTTTCACCTTCAAAGTTGCAAACTGATGTGAAATGCGTTTTTTTTTCACCTCAATTTTGAATTCTGAAATTTTTCATTCATTGCATAACTAAATATTTTAAAATCAAAATGTAGTTAAAAATACATTCAAAGAAGTTAAAATGAATACGAACTTTCAACTCGGCGGAATTCATCATTTTTAGACTCCTGATTGAAGTATTTGATTCATTCAGGAAGACATTTTTTTCTTATGTTAGTTGCAAAATTCGCGAATTACGAATTCACGTGCCCTTTAATGACAACATGCATCTGCATAGTGCGAGCCCCGAAGGGGGCGAGAAAAGGAGGAAGCGAAAAAGATGAAGGTGGTTATCGCGGAAAGTGTTTCTTCGGTGTCAAGTCGCGCTATCTCTTAATGACTAACCCATCTAAAGGCTTAATCGACGACACGTATAAACCATTCAGACTTTCTTAAAGAAAAAATACGAATGACTCGGGATGCATTTGCAATTTCGAACAGTATCGAGTTCGGTGTTTGGGTATCTCTGAGTAAAATTCCTTTCTTTAGTTCAGTAGCTTCAAACAGTGTCGATTTTGAGAGAATTTTACCCAATCAAATTTGCAATCGTTTGAAAAAGTCATAGCTAACAACAGCTAATGTTTCGATCATTAAATTTATAGGTTATTTTATTGAAAAAGACGCTAAAAGAACCTGCAATTATTGATCATCCGACACTCTGCTCGTTCGTCAATTAATTTATCAACATCCAGCTGTTCTTTCGACGTCTTGTTTTTTTTCATGCTCCGAAACTTCCGCCGATCCCGTCAAAATCTCGTATTCAAGAGTTTAATTGGCGTAAACCGCATCTGAGATTCTGAACTTCTCCCGACGAAACGGTCTCGCGCGAGATCGGAGGCCTCGACAAGGTGGCGCTGCAGCAACTGGATCGACCTAAACTCTCACGTGAATTAATTAAGAACGCGTCTAAAAGTTTTTACGCTGGCAAGATACTGAGTGACGGGGACCGATTTATTGCCCCCCTGGGGGATTTCAGAGATCCCGCACGAAACGATAGGGTACGTCGACCCCCCCCCCCCCCCTCTACCTTTCAAAGACCACACGCGATAATTCACACCAGGCTCGGAATTCTATCAGCGAGGGCATATTTTTGCAATCGTCGGCGTGCCCGATTGCGCGATAAATTTTTTGGGGAATGGCGCCGCGTGAAATGGTCGCTACGGATGGAAAAAGCATCGTATTTATTATGCACTATACCATTGTGTACATTTTTCAGAAATTCATTACTATGGTTATGAAATTAAAAATGTATGGAATAAAATCATCAGAATTTTCAAATTGATATTACCTACATATGAAATTATTTTTATATCGTCCTGCGAACGAGTTCATAAAAATGTGCACAATTGACTCATGCACAAAAATACGGTGCACGATTGACACCATGCCTTGAAATCTCAGATCCGCCTTTGCTGATACCTTTAGCTTACGCTTTATTCTGAAAGCGCGCTGTTGCAGTGTACAAGTTTGAAAAAAGAGCGAATGTTGGGCGTGACGATGAAGATGCTCGAATATATGTTTTGCCGGCCCGGTGTCGGCGATAGTGGCAAGGGGGCCATAACCGAGCGTGACTCAATCCAGTCGAGTGTTTAAAGAATCACGGGGCACATTAACGTCGGGCCCTAAGGGCCCGACAGATGTACGATGTGCTACCGCTGCTCATTCGCTTAACGACGGACCCAGAACCCCGATGGTTGTTCGCTCCGATGTCGTTCGCGATTCTCGCTCGCGATTGTCCTGCTAGGGGGTATTAAAAGTGATTGAGAAAGTGACGAAAACATCATCTCGACATTCTTCAAGTTATTTTTGGAACCATTCTCAAATGTATGAATCGAAAAAACATGACAATGCAAGCAGAATTTAGATCATGATTGGAGAACGGAATTTTTGTTTGAATAAGTTTGAATTTATTGAAGGTACAGTGTTTATTGAGATTAAAAATCAAACATTTTTTAAATAAAGCGCGTTTCCGAAATTTTTGTAGACAAATCCTAAGCCCCTCATCGTCGAACCAACGCCGCGTGTTCCGAGAAAGCAACGACTCCAACCTCGTTAACAAATCACTTAATCGGCGAGATCCAATTCCGAAGAAAGCAAGTGGGCCACGATTCGATAATTACGAAATTCCGGGAAATGATTCATATTGATGACGTCGCTGATCGTTAGCCGCTGATCGGCGAGAAGACGGACGAGAGGTAACGAGTCCGTGGAGTTGGGCTGGATCAGATATCATCCAAGCAACAAGACCAGGGCCCGGCCAGATCTTTTAGATTAACACAAGTTGGGGGGGGGGGGGTCGAGGCAAACCCGGCCCGTGGAAACGAGAGTGCAATAATATCGGTAGATATCGATCTTTAATTAGGCACGCAACGCGGCAGAGCAAGATTAGATCGGCGGACGAGACGGGTTCGCGCTTCTCTCTTTCTTCCGGCCCCCTTTTACTTTATTTTAATTCTTTTTTTCTCGTCTAGCTTTTTGTTCCTATTTACATTCTTACTCCAATTTCGAAATCACGGTCGTAGAATTTTTTAATTGGAAATTCCATGGCTTATCAATGCGAAAAAAGACGCGCCGATGTTTTATGCATCGAGCGGGTTCCGCTCAATTATTAAATGATTCCGATCTGATCGGTGGGCTTGGGACGGAAAACTAGTTATTCGGATTTGGGAGTGTGAAAAGGAATAAAACAAAAGTAGCTGTTTTGAGGTTTGTTTTCAGTGGAGGATCGGGGCTATAATTATTCTGTGTTATCTGGGCGATTAATGGAATAGTCTTATAAGCTAATCGGCGTTGATTGTTCGGGTGATGGTTTTTTTGGGAGGAAAATCATGATCTTCTCATATTTAATGTAGTATATGCTGTATAAGATAAGTATTTTCGTTAACGTTTTCCACAGTTTCTGCAAGTTGGATTTTGAATGATGTAACCGTTAAAGAAATGTCTAGAAACTCATATATAAATTTTTCAAATTTTTTCGATTTCTATAAATGAGTGACAGCCAATCACAGTGACATAAAATTTGAGTGATCAACGTGTTCTCAGAGACTTTTTCGAATTACTAATAAACATTCGTAGATTCAAGACAACCGGAATTTTTACGGGTCGATAATCCGTTGACAAAGTGATCATTCATATTTCAAAAGATTATGAAAATCTCGCGTGGCATTCCTTTTAGAGCCTTGCAGAGATTACCATAAATCAAAACAATCGTTTGATACGGAAACGATTTTAATCGCGCCAAAACTACAAAAACATACATTCAACTCGATTGAAAGCTCAGGAACAATTTCCCCAAAACCCTCTTCTCCGAATTCTATCTCTGGACTTGATACCGATCGCACGAAATTCTGGTGGCCTTATCTCGCTGCGATCAGCTATCTCTGCTGAAATCGTACTTTCCGTGTGTAACAGTCGTCATATCTCGATTTTTGATCGTTGGGATGACTCTCTGCTCATGCATAATAATGTTATTGTGCTTACAATCATTTTTTTTTACTCTATGAATACAACAATATTCTTGGTTTTGATGAGTTCTGCTTTTTATAATGAGACGGTTTTCATAATTTTTATATGACAATTACAATAATTTTCAGAAAGTGTATTCACGGATTTCCATTGATTGACAATTTATCAAGTTTTCAAGAGCTTTTGCAGTTTATCACTATTCAATACAGTTTATACAGTTTATAAAAGGTAAAATTAAATTCAATTGATTATCTTATATGTGAATTTTTCTTCGCAGAAACTAAATGTTTCCTCCTCCTTCCGCTTGTTCTTTCTGAGAAATTCGAACGGTGCAAGGCATTATTCATGCGCGAGCATTGAGAGCAGCTTGTACTATGGTGCTCCTTATACGTGTATGTTAAGGAGCTTGTAATCTTATATACTCCTGAGATCGAACGAGCCTTGAATCGCAAAAATGTACATGGAGAAAATCATGCGATGCATGGGAATAAGATGTCTGGGAAGCTGAGAAAAATTCATTGAATTCCTTTCCGATGTTGCACGGAAAAAAATTGTTTGGCAAAAATTACCAAACAATTCAGGAATCGCTGGACAATGGTAAAATTTTGTCACTTTTTCCCAAAAAATATAGTAATTTCTACCATATTTTAGGATTTCTTACCCAAAATGTGGTAAAAATTACCATATTTTTTGGAAAAAAATCATAAAATTTCACCGTTGTCCAGCGAATCATAAATCTTTGGTAATTTTTACCATAAAATTTTTTCCGTGTGTTATAGTGAACTCTGGTTAGAAAAGTTTTTCTTCATTTTTTAATGTTAAAAAATTATTCGATTGCTATAAGCTCTCGTAAAGATCATAAGTTGATATACTGCTATCGATTGTTGTTAATCAAGTATGATATTTTTACAAAAAAAAAAAAAGGAATTGCTGTGTCAGCAAAAAGATACGCTGGTTTAACACAAATTGACGGAGCGATTATTTTTCACAGCAGTAGCTTATTTTTTGTTGCCTCAACGAATATTTTTTGCTACCACAGTACAATTATTATATAATAGAATTCTACGCACAATAATTGTGCTCTAGCAACAAAATAAAGCTACTCCTGCAAAAAAAATTCGTTCTGTCAAGTTGTGTTAAAACAGTACATTTTTTTGCCGTTATAGCTAATCCATTTTCTTCAGCGTTGTTCAACAAACAACGAAACTTTGGTTGAATTTAATTTTTGTGACGATAGGTTAAAATTGATACCAAATTAATTGAGGAATAATGAGATGGATTAAAATTTGACTGGGTCATGAAACCAACTCAAATAGAACATTACATGATTTTTCAACCCCAAAATCTGTTGCATTAGGAAGAAGCAGTTATTTTTGGTGTTTTCATAGGAGATTTTTATTTTTCTAATGAATAATTTCAAATTTAGAATTACATGAATTACATCACATGAATTGTAAGCAAACCATAATTATCATATAAAATTTATTGGAAACAACGCTCAAATAACAGGAATATTTAATTTTAGTTCTTCAAATAGGAATTACAATATTAGAAAAAAAATTGTACAGTATAGTTTTCCAGTGTAATAAAAATATGCACATAGAAATTTCTGATTTATTCAAGAAATATAACTTACAAGTAGAGTAAAAAACATTAAGGTTGATAATAATTATCTTTTTATCATTTCTTGCATTTAATTTATTATCAACTTTATAAATAATTTGAATATTATGTCCTTTAAAAATCTATTTCAAATTTGTATTTAAATTTAAAAAAAAAGGTAATATAAATTTTGTTTCGTCAGAATTCTTCTTTTGTCTATTATTGGAACTAATATTTTTTAAGTAATGAATTTGTTTCTTTATAAATTTTTAAATAAAATTCTAAGGGTATTTATTTGTCTTTGAAATATTTCTAATTATCCCATAATTCTAATTACAAAATTTACAGTCAGCCAATATCGTTTTCTTTTCAACTAAATCCATGAATTTTAAACGTGCAATTTTCATTCATTTTAATGTCAATAACATTTATGATGAGATTTTAAATGCAGAAGTCCAAAGCTAGAATTTAAAAATACTCAAGTTTCTCATTCTTCCTTTGCTCTGAATGATTTTTTAAATAATAAAATTATGGAAAATAGATCATCTTCATGAATGGCTGTCGATTGAAGGAATTGAAAAATGAAGCGCCCAAATGAAGGGGGCGCTAGAAATAAATCGGAACGCCCAGAATCGAGTTGGCATCGGGTATGTGTAAGCGACAGTTATCGCAATGGTGAATGATGAGAAGACTGCGAGTTGAGCTCTCACTTAGCAGCCCCTGTGTCACGATCGGTACGGGGCATTAGCATATCTTGGCCGTTCGTGTAGAGCAGGGCTACGAGCGCGAGCATCTCTCGTGGGTCGTGGCCCCGGCCCAGGGAAGAAGACTCACTCACTCGACTGCTCGTTGTTGTTGTCGCTGTTGCTGTTACCTGTAACGTCGCGTGTCGACTCCCGTCACGATCGGCATCCTATTTACATAGCGAAGATGGAGCCGAACACGGCCCACTTCTGGACATCAGACTCGGGTTTTCAGCCACCCCAGATCGCCGATCAGGATGTTACTCTCGAAATCTGAATCAGTCAAATTCAACAGGCCAAATCAGTCAGTCTGACAAATATATTTGACAGAACTGAGTTTTTTGACCGAACAAGGTTTTTCATATCTCGATTAGCGTGGAAACCTCGATTAGTAAAGTTCTTAAAATGTGTAACTTTTTTTACTTTTTTGTCACCCACTCTGCCTTAATCTAAAATAAATTAAATACTTTCTTTTAATTTGACAATAAAAATACTGTATGGTTTTCCATAAATCTCCTTCCAAATTTAACGTTCGCTCCCCTCATAATTTCAAAATCGTTAGAATCCCAGATACTTCAATTTTGGAATCACTCAGTCCTGATTAACATCTGCCACCCTGAACTTGTGCAAAACACCCCTGGAGTCGAAAAGGCAAGAAAAGTCGCGCGAGGGCGGCGGTCATGTAAAGCAACTGCGAGTTGCTATCGGTTCCACGAACGGTCTTATCAGTGCGCCGCGGATATGTTAATGGCGAACACTGTTCTCCCCCGTGCCCTGAGATAAATTGCACCACCCCCAACGCGTGGTCACCAACCCTGCTTCCCTTCTCCTCCCCCCGCTTAGTGACTTTGTCCCTTGCCAACCTCCCCCATATGCCGGCTTTCTCTTGCTCTCGTTCGTCGCATGCACGCGCAACTAAGAATGGCCGTGCAGGCAGCGCCATAAACCCGTTCTGCGGTTGCCATATAGTGCCATTCCCGCGATCCATCGATGACTGCTTGGTTACCAAAGCAGCTGGTCATGCAAGGTCCCGCGGGCCTCGTACCGATGCGGCCGCGGGATAGCCCGCATCGGTACCGAGTATCTCTGGTCCCCGCCCTCGGGGCCCTCTTTGGACCTCCGCTGGAGGCAAAATCATCCGCTTAAACGACGACTTTTTTGGTAATACCGTAGAATCATCAGTATTCATCAGTAAAAGATCATGAGTTATCAACAGGGTTAATAAATAAATTTATTAATTATTCCATTCTCGATCCCTAGGAGCCAAATTTTTAAAAGAAGGTTATAAAATCCAGGCCTTCAACATTTTTTCTTTCTTCAAGCTTTCGGCTTCACTATAAGAGACCGTCATCAGGAAAAATAATCTCGCTTGGAAAACCATTAATTAAAACTTTGATAGTCGACATAACATTTTTTCTTTTGTCATTTTCATTAAGGCGTAAAAGCACTATTTCACAGTCATAAGCAAGTAAAAATGAGTCGACCCAACGTGGTTTTATAAATAATAATAATGAAAATAAAATAGTATAAATAAAATAAAATAATATGAATATAAATAATATAACAAAATTATAAAATTATAAATAATAAATATTATAATAATATGAAATTTTTTATAAAAAATTATTATTATTATTATAAATAATAATAATAATGGTTTTCCAAGCGAGATTATTTTTCCTGATGAGGGTTTATTATAATAAAGCCGAAAGCTTGAAGAAAGAAAAAAATGTTGAAGGCCTGGATTTTATAACCTTCTTTTAACAAATTTGGCTCCTAGTGATCGAGAATGGAATAATTAATGAATAATGGAGCGTTCACTCACTTAAAAATATTTATGTGAGTAAATTTTAAGTATATGAATTAAAAAATCAGCCGATTACTTGACAAAATTATCTTCTATTTGAATACAAGGAATTGGTTCCAATAGTTTCTAGAACTCAATATCACAAAAATTGAAGGGATTGTATTTATTGTACATACATTTTTTATGCATTCCTGATTTTTTGCATAGATTTATTGTACATACAGATTTTTGTGCAATTTGAAGTTATGGTTTGCCCTTCATTTACAAGAATATCGTTGCAACAATCGATGAAAAATCTTAAGAGGAAACCCAACACATTCTCTTTTCGTCCTCCTTCCTCTCATTCGCTTTCCGTTCTATACGTCTCTCTTGCAGTACAATGTCTTCGGTTCCCTCTTAATTGCGTCCTTAGTGATTTTGGTTTTTATACAAAAAGGCAAAGTTCTTAAAAGAAACAGACATTTCTTGTGGGAATTCCATTTTTTATGAAGTCGACCTTATAAAATTCTAATAAAAAAATTTTTCTTATAAAGTGACCTTCTAAAAACCAGTTACACTTTTATAAAAAATTCCAAAATCAAATATAGAATCAGAAATAGTTATAAAAATATCATGATTCATTTAATATTGAAATATTAAATATTTCGCAAAATCTTATTAAAAAACAGTATTAAAAAAAAAATTAACATTGAAAATGAAGAATCAGAGAAATTCTAATAATTTATTCAACTAAAATTGAAAAATACAAATAACCTGGAAAATTTAGAAAGACATTTTAAGGACAAACTGTTTGAATTGACAAATTTCTCATGAAACAAATGTTTTCATAAATTTAATACAGAAAAAAATGTTCATGACAAAATTAATTACTAAAAATTTCTACAGAAAATAAAATTTTTCTTATAAAAATTAGTTACGCTTTTCTAAAAAATTTCAAAATCTTATAAAAAATTGAAAATCAATCATATGAAATATCATTATACATTAAATATGTATATATCAAATATTTCACAATTACTTATCAAAAAAACCGTATTAAATGAATTAAATAATATTAACATTGAAAACGAAGAAGAAAGGAAACTATGAAAAATTTAGAAAGACATTCTTTTGGAAAAACTGTTTGAATAAACAAATTTCTTATATAACAAATTGCTTTTTTTATTTTTAAAGAAAGAAATGTTTATGAACAAATTATTTTCTAAAAATTCTTACAGGAAATAAAATTTTATAAGAAAAATTTTTCTCATACAAAACCAGGTACGCTTTTATGAAAAATTTCAAAATCTTATAAAGAATAGAAAATTAATCATATGAATATTTAAATATAAAATATTTTGCAAAATCTTATAAAAAAACCGTATTAAAAGAATACTAAAAGGAAACTCTGAAAATATAGCCATCAACTGAAATAAACAAATAGAAATAACCTCAAAAATTTAGAAAGGCATTTTTTTGGAAAATCTGTTAGAATACACAAATTTCTTAAAGAACAAATTTTTCTATAAATTTTATACATTCATAATTCCTATAAAAAAACTTTGACAGTGACCTTGTAAAAACCAGTTACACTTTTATAACGAATTTCAAAATCTTATTGAATAAACAGTATCAAGAGAATAATAACATTGTAAACGAAGAATGAAGGAAACTCTGAAAATACATGCATCAACTGAAATTGAAAAATATGATGAAAAACAAAAAAAAAATGGAAAAACTGTTTGAATTGTCAAATTTCTCATGAAACAAATGTTTTCATAAATTTAATACAGAAAAAAATGTTCATGAAAAAATTAATTACTACAAATTTCTACAGAAAATAAAATTTTTCTTATAAAAATTAGTTACGCTTTTCTAAAAAATTTCAAAATCTTATAAAAAACAGAAAATGAACCATATGAAATATCATTATTCATTGAATAAAAAAAAATATTTCACAATTACTTATCAAAAAAACCGTAATAAAAGAATTAAATAATATTAACATTGAAAACGAAGAATAAAGGAAACTCTGAAAAATTTACAAAGAAATTCTTTTGGAAAACTGTTTGAATAGACAAATTTCTTATAAAACAAATCGCTTTTTTTATTTTTTAAATAAAAAAATGTTTATGAACAAATTATTTTCTAAAAATGTATACAGAAAATAAAATTTTATAAGAAAAATTTGTCTCATAAAAACCAGTTACGCTTTTATAAAAAATTTCAAAGTCTAAGAAAAAATATAAAATTATTCATTTGAAATATCATTATTCATTGAATATTGAAATATAATATATTTCGCAAAATCTTATAAAAAAAACTGTAAGAAAAGAATATTAACATTGAAAACAAAGAATAAAGGAAACTCTTAAAATATAGTGATCAATTGAAATTAAAAAATACAAATTATCCGAAAAATTAAGAAAGACATTTTTTTGGAAAAACTGTTTGAATAGAAAAATTTCATATTAAACGAATTTTTTTATAAATTTTATACAGAAAAAAATTTGTATGAAAAAATTATTTTCTAAAAATTTCTACAGGAAATAGGATTTTCTAAAAAAAAGTTTTTTTCAAAAGATATTTATAAGGTTGATTTATACAAATTTTTAGAATATTTTTATAAGAATCAAAATTACTAGGGGTACAGATCAGCTACACATCAATACTTGCATTTTCAAGAAGCATTCGTCAATTTATTGATTTATTACAAGTTGATAAATTCTAAAGAAAGATATGGTTTTTCTATGAATGTAAACAATTATAATATGCACAATGGACCGCTGCACAAAAAACTGTATGCACAATAAATATATGAACATTGTTAACAAGGCACAAAAAATTTATTTGCAATAGATACCCTGTCACGCATTGACGTGTCAACTTGCTCAGATGTAGTACACAAAAACATTGTCAATTATGAAACCTCTTCCAGTTAAAAGGTACGTATTATGGCCAAAATTGCCGTCGCATGTTCACAGTTCTGATAGGAACTAAAAAACCTCTAATGCAAAGTGGCATGCGAAACCACGGGCACGATAACGATCAAATCTCGGAGAATTTCAGTGCGCGCCAGCCAAACCTGCTTTTCACGCTATTCGATCTTCGGGTATCGAAAACGACGTATAAATCTCGAATTTTTCTCGACTTCCGGTACTTTTAGCCCTTGGACGCGTTAATTAAGATCCGTTGTAGCAGTACATTTAACGCGAGACTGGCACGTCGACACGTGACCGCGGATAGGATCGAGACGAGCGTGGTAGATCGCTGGTAGATGCAGCGAGCGGAAGTAGTCCTCGTAGCCGAGCGAACCGATGCGTCGGGCAGGCCGTTCGCGACCCTAATGGCACCTGACCACGCTAGGGTTTTTGCCTATCGTCGTATCTGAATACACCTACTCTTTCAAATTCGCGGGGGTCGCTAGAAACCCCTCGCTTTACGCATCGTTCTGATTATCCAAAAGTTTACAACTCCATGTGAAAATAAAAGATATTTCTTCATTTTTCAGAATTCGAAAACTTTCGATACCGCATCAGAATTTGTCATAATTTCTAGTAACAGTATTGTTGAATAAATGAAATGGTTAAAAACCAAAATGCTGTTTCCGACTGAATTATTGATGCTTTTAAAAATTGAAATTTATTTAAAATGTAATCACGTAGAGGGAGCTTGGCAGATAATTTTATATTTGTTGTTGTTAACATGACGATAAACTACTTGATTGCAGGGGAGGATGAGGAGTGGAGTGACTCGGAGAAAACACCATCCGTGAGTAGCGGAGTGGAGGGTGGAGGATCGACGGTCTCTAGCCCATCAGCGGCGGCCATCGAGGAGGAATCCAACTTGCGACTTCCCATACCCATTTCAACGGTCACCGGGCAATCTAACAATCCCGATGACATCCACCTTCGGTTGAACGTTCTTTCCGAAGATGCGAGGAAACGGCTCATCAGCCTTACTGAAAATATCGAGGTATTTTTTTACCTCTTTTTTTATCGAATTCAAAAAAATAAACGAATGAAAAATTGTCATAGATATAGATTCCACTTATCAAAAATTTTTGGTTTTCAAATGTATTTGATCTCGATATTCTCAATGAGGAATTTAAGAAATGTGAATGAAACCCAACTGGAAAATGTGCAGATCATTTTAAAAAATATATAAATATAAGTTAAATGATTTTGTACAAAAAATGATTTGTCAACGTTGTAAACTTTATAAACATCTAAATAAAATAATTCCATGAGAAATAAACATTGAAAAAATTGTTCAGGCTGGAAGAGCTTACCGAGAACGCCACTTAACGGGGCCTACGACAATTCGAGAAACGAGCCCGAAAAAGGATCCAGAGGAGGATATAGAGATGGTGATCAAGTTGAACGATATTCAAGGTAGTTTTCTTCCGTCGAGGAGGAGAGAACTTTTGAAGGAGCTCGACGACTCCAAGTGTCAAGATGACATGGGTCCGGAGGAGAAAAAAATTAAAGTCGACGATGAACCTTTACCGAGATTGAGACTGAATACTAGTCTGGCGACGGATCCCGCTCTGCGGCCTGCCGCCATTGCCGCCCTTTCCTTGAAACCCGATAAAGTTTCGCCTCCGAACCCGACGACGCCGCTTCTCCCTGTGCTTCAAAATGGTGAGTTGTTTGATCATTAAAAATCTTTGTAAAAAATTTTTGGTTACAGCAATCATTCATTTAGTAAAATATGAGCTCACAAAGTTTTGAGCAGTACAACCAAAACTTCAGGTATGACAACCAAATAATTTATTATTACAAGTCATAAAAATTGAGCATTAGTTGTTATAACAGAAGTTTTGGTTGTTGCACCCAAAACTTTGGTGGGTCCATATTTTACCAAATCAATGGTTGCTGGAAACAAACCTTTTTTGTCCATGCAGAAAAGAGGTTTCAGGGACTTAAGCCACTATCGAAATTCGAATATAATTTATTTTATTTCTTCATGTGGAAATAACCAGTTATGATGATGAATATTCAAAATGCAAATTCACGCAAATGCATGAAAAACAATAAAAAATAATATCAGAAAAACAGAACAAATGGTTTTATGTAAGTTCTCAAAATTTAACGATATTCAGAATTCTTAATTTTACGAGCTTCGAAATGAAAATTGACCTGGTTTCAGAAAAATGTTTTTTAACAAAATTATAATTATAAATTTATGGCTTGAAATGCGTAGAACATGAAAATTTGAGAAATTGTTTCAACCCAGGAATTAATGAAGAAAATCTAAAATCCACGAAAATGGTAAGAATCTAAAAATACCGGAAAATCTTTTAAATCATACAGACTCTGCAAAAATACTACAAGTAATAGAATTTAATGACAGAACTTTTATTCTTAAAAATTCGAACGAATTCCTAAGACATATAAAACTTTGAATTCTAGAGCATCAAATTCTACACAACGTAATATACCATTGTATAGAAATACCTTAAATCTAAATAAAAGTAATCTGAAATGAATCTATACCAACAGGTTAATAAAACATTCGGGAATTGATAACAAATAGATAAAAACAGGCACATGCAATGATTTTTTAACAAACGTAACATGTTTCAGTAATGATATTCATTTATGTATTTCGAAATACACAGAATTTTCATGATTTCAATTATTAATTCGTTTTCATTACTCGTGATATTATTCCTGTTCTTCGTAGATTTCAATAATACAGTCGACCAATAGTAATGCTCTCTCACATTTTTCTACAGCTGTCATACCATTCACTGAAAATAGGAATAAAATTTTTAAACAATTAGTCTGTAAAATAATTATTATGTAATAATATATTATATCTACTATGAAGCTTTAAATAGTGTTTCAGCGCACCAAAAAATCTAAAAAATGTTATTTCTCAGAATTAGGACCATGAAAAACAACGTTTTTCGCGATATCCTTATTGAAAACATTATTAACCGATTGTAGTGCATACCATTCATACAATTAAAATCACCTCTAATTTGAGATATTCTAAGGTACTATTTGCTGATAAATTTAAGCTTGACATTTCAATAAATAATGATTATTTGTGTATGATGTAAAAAGTTTATGAAAGGGAATAATTCATCGGCTGAATAACATTACTTTCGCGATTTATTTATTTGTTTCTCAGGAAATTCATTGGCTCCTTTTATAGGCTTATTAAAAATATATAAAATTCGTTTTAAAAGATAATAACATTTTTATTTTGTCACTATTTATGATTTTTTTTAATAAAATAAAACTGATCGCTGATACTTAAAATATACAATTTCAATTGAATTGGGAACAAGACATTGAGTAATATGACGTGAATTTTTTGAGATTTTTTAAGTTAAACATTTAGGTATCTAAAAAGCTTCTGACGATTTTTCACTTTTTTTATTCATCCACCTTCTTACCTCCTGGAAAATTTTTTTTTTTTTTCATATTCCCCTAATGATTTTTTGTAATTACTCTTTCAAACATTAAAAAAAAATTTTTTCTATTGTAATATCATAGGATTTCATATCTGACTACGTTAGTGAGAATTTCACATTCGAAATGCTCTCTTATTTAAAATTACCTTTGGCCCCACAACTTTTCGCTTTTTCCATCACTTTCTTAGTATCCAGTTCTTCCATCTCAGATACAGCAAGTGGAACCAACTTGTCTATATTTACAATTCCATTCTCATCCATCTTAAGAAATAAATAATGACACAAAGTTAAATATAATCAGTCGATCTTTGAAGCAATGCACTTACTATATCAACTTTTCCAAAAACGCAAGCATATAAACATCCATTTTCTACGGATTCATCGTCAGAAGAGGCACTTTCAGAATCAGAAGAATGACTTTCAGAATCGGAGGAATCACTTTCAGAATAAGAAGAGTCAATGTCAGAATCAGAGGAGTCACTTCCTAAATCAAAATATCTATATAATAAATAATTTATATATGAAATGTATGATAATAATAAATAACTCCTAAATCATTTCAGTATTCAGTAGAGTGCCTACAGTGTGTCCCAAATTTATAGGGGCACCCAGTTTTTTAGTCAAATTTTTAATGTTTTTCAACCAAACAAATCTTAATTTGCACAAGCTATTC